>JAGFNQ010009010.1:0-34302 GCA_024364735.1 Boesenbergia rotunda | reverse complement strand
ACGGTGATGGTTAGGCAAGATGTGAATCTTGTCCTTGGGGATCCAAAATTGATTGATCCAGTTGGTTTGTTCAGGCATAGTTTAGGTACCCATGCCTGAATTTTGCCTCTGGACTGATTCAGTACAGACAAATACGATCTTTGTCGGGATTTGGTTCGGTAGCCAAGTCCAGATCGATTTAGAACGGACTTCTGTTTCCCAAGAATCATGTCAAGATTTTTGGAACCAGAAGTGAATCGTTTTAGGGCTGTTCTAAATTCCTTAACCTGAGTTTTCAGGGAGGAATTCTCCTTTTCAAGTTTTTCAACTTGAGCGGGAGTTCCTTCCTGAACCTTCTCGGTTGAGGGTTTAGAGTCAGCTCCCTCTTTCAGGAGTTTTACCTCCTGTCGGAGGGATTCGACCCGGAGTTTGGCTTTTGCCAAATCACGAGAAAGAAAAGAAATTAATTCAGTTAACTGTCATCTATTAAAACCAGTTACCTTTATTTCTCCGTCTTCAGTGAAGGTCAGCTCGCCGTCCTCTTGTTCTGATTCTGACTCGACTTTTTCTGATGCGGTTAGAGCTAGGAGATTGGACTGGGGTGCCTCTTCTTCTTCTTCTGAGGAAGACTCGTCCCAGGTTGCTTGCAGTGCCTTCTTTCTTCTCGTCTTCTTGGACTCTTTCAGATTTGGACACTCTGTTTTGTAGTGGCCCTTTTTCTTGCACTCGTAGCAGGTCACATTAGGCTTGTTCGCGGGTTCAGTTGGTTCGTCCTTTCTTCGGCCGGTTTTCCTTTTGTTGGTTCAGTTCTTCAGCTCCTTATAGTAGTTTCGAGCGAGCCGGACCAGCTTAGTTTGTTCTCCTTCTTCATCTTCTGAGTCTGAGTCAGACTCGGGTTCAGGTTCAGTTTTCTTCTTAGTTGTCTTTAGATTTTTACCTGCAATGAAAGCGATACCTTTTTCGACCGAATTGGTGTTAGTCTGTTCATGCAGTTCTAGTTTAGAAAATAATTCATCTAGTTTTATTTTAGAAAGATCCATGGATACCTTGTATGCATCTACCATAGATGCCCACAAGGTATTTCTTGGGAATGCATTTAGAGCATACCTTATTAGGTCACGGTTTTCGACCTTATGACCTATTGCGTGAAGACCGTTCATTACCTCTTGGATTCGTGCGTGGAGCTGGGCTGCTGTTTCGTTGTCGGCCATTTTGATGGTGTAGATCTTGTTCAGTAGCAGATCCCTTTTGCTGATCCTGGTGTCTGAAGTCCCTTCGTGCAGCTCGATCAGTTTTGTCCATAGCTCTTTTGCACTGTTGAAGGGGCCCACTCGGTTCAGCTCTTCCTTTGTCAGCCCGCATTGTAGGGTTTGCGTTGCTTTTGCGTCGGCTTCTATCTTGCGCTTTAGAGTGTTGTCCCACTCCGAGTAGCTTTGTGGAAGTCCTTCCGCATTTCGGGGGATCTCCAGACCGGACTGGATAATGATCCACATGTCCACCTGAGTTTTCAGGTGGACCTCCATGCGACTTTTCCAGTAGGAAAAGTCTTCTCCACTGAAGAGTGGAGGTCTAGCGGTGCTGAATCCGTCTTGCATAGACATTTGTTCTGTAAAAGAAAACTTTACAAAAAAAAATTGTCCCAAGACTTGGTCTTGGATTAGCAGTGCAGGATTAAGAAATTAAAATATCGAGGGGTGTTGCACCAACCTCGATTAACAAGAAAAATCGAACGGCAAAGAAAAGAATATTAAAAGAATTCGAAAATCCGAAAAGAAATTTTCAAACTGGTGGTTGCACCAAGTTTGAATAACCCCGCTCTGATACCACTTGTTGGATCGAGAAGCCCGATAGAGGGGGGGTGAATATCGGAAAACTTTCGGATTAGAATAAGAGTAGGTACGCAGCGGAAATTAACGAAAAGACACAGAGACGCAATCGATTTACTTGGTTCGGAGCCTGTGTCGACTCCTACTCCAAGGCCCACGGTCGTTGACCGTTTACTTTGGGCAATTCTATATTTGGCGCAAATCAGTTACACAATTTGATTTACAAAGTTAAGTGCAATAGAATATTAAATAAAAAAAGGTACGCTCTTCTTTTTACCGACGTCCGGAGTAGGTCGACTCTTTCGGGGCAGCAGGACGTCGTTAGCTCGAGGTGAAGCGTTTCCGGAGCAAGGCGTGAGCGTAGAAGAGCGTGGAAGCTTTGGAGCGAAGTTGATGCTGAAGGCTTGGGCGTTGGGTGCTATTTATAGCACCCAGGGGCGCCCTGGACGTCGGGGGTGCCCTGCCATGTGTTAAGCGATCCGCAGATCGCTCAGTCAAACTTTATCCCGCTCGAACAGGGATAATGTTTGACCGTGAGGCCGCCTTGGTCGTAGAGGGCGCCTTCGGTGACTTCTTCCGCGCAGAGATCTCACTGTGGATGAAGCTAAGGCTTCGCAGTGATGAGCTGGAGGCGCCTTGGCTGCTGAAGGCGCCTTCGCTGCTGAAGGCGCCTTGCCCATTAAGCAGCCTAAGCTGTCTTTTGCTTCGCTTGGTTTTGGTTCACCTTGAGGGCGCCCTGGACACTCAGGGCGCCTTACTCAGCTGCTGCCTCACTCCTTTGAGGCTCTCTGAGTTGCAGACACACATTCCTTCGGTCCTACATTCAGGGTTAGTCCAAAACACAATAAAATAATTAATTATTATTTTATACAGCCTTAGCTGTCTTGGTTCTGACTTTGGTCTCCAAAATGGAGCCCTAGGTCGAACCGACGCCTACTGTTCCCTCGACGGGGAACGCGTCCTCACCTACTCCTCTCGGGAGAGTTTACCTGATGCCAACCGCTCCTTTGGTTGGACTTTTGCCTGACGGTCCTTTGTCAGGTCTTGTGAACTGGCAGTCCTTCGCCAGTTGCCTAGCAGTCCTTCGCTAGGGCTTTTGGTGCTGGCAGTCCTTCGCCAGTGCCTAGCAGTCCTTCGCTAGGGCTTGATACTGGCAGTCCTTCGCTAGTGCCTAGCAGTCCTTCGCTAGGGCTTTTCCTGCACACTTGATTAACTTGTTAGAAAACAAGAAAGACTTAACTTTTGACCTATGTTGCCATTATCAAAACACAAGTTTGACTTAGGTGCATTTCTGCACCAACAAGAATCAGGTTTGGGATTTAGTCGATCTTCCTCCAGGTCGAAGGGCTATTGGGAATAAATGGATTCTCAAAATCAAGAGGAAGGCAGATGGATCGATTAATAAATACAAAGCTCGTCTAGTTGCAAAAGGATATACCCAAATGGAGGGTATTGATTTTGAAGAGACATTTTCCCCTGTTGTGAAGTTTGTGTCAATACGTGTCATTTTAGCTATAGTAGCACATTATGACTTGGAATTACATCAGATGGATGTAAAAACGGCTTTCCTTAATGGTAATCTTGACGAGGAAATCTATATGGCACAACCAGAAGGTTATATTGCTGATGGCCAAGAGGAAAAAGTATGTATACTTAAAAAGTCTATATATGGGCTAAAGCAAGCGTCGAGACAATGGAACATAAGATTTAATGAAGTCATTTTATCTTATGGTTTCGAAATGATCAATGAGGATCATTGTGTTTACCTAAGAAAGGATAAAGGAAAGTTGGTCATTTTATCATTATATGTTGATGATATGCTGATAGCTGGAAATGACTTAAAAGTTGTGATTGAGGTCAAGTCTTGGCTTTCATCACAATTTGACATAATTGACATGGGTGAAGCCGAGTATATCTTAGGAGTACGGATCATTCGTGATCGATCAAAAAGACTTTTGGGTTTGCCCCAAGAAGCTTATATTACTAAGATACTACAACACTTCAATATGTTTGATTGCAACGTTGAACAAACACCTACAGCGAAAGGTGTTGTTTTGAGCAAAAGTATGTCTCCCAAGACTCCTGAAGAGATAGCCGAGATGAAGAAAAGACCATATGCTAGTGCCATTGGTAGTTTGATGTACACTATGTTGTGTACTCGCCCTGATATAAGCTATGCTGTTGGCTTAGTTAGTCGTTTCCAGTCAAACCCAGGATCGAGACACTGGAAAGTGGTAAAAAGGATATTCAGATATCTAAAAGGGACGGCTGATTATTGTCTCTGCTTCCAAGGATCAAAACTGAGCTTGAAGGGCTACGCAGATGCAGATTGGGCAGGGGACCTTGACGACAGAAAATCCACATCTGGCTATATTTTTTTGCTGAATGGAGGTGTCATTTCTTGGAACAGCAAGAAATAGGCTTGTGTAGCACTGTCGACAATGGAGGCTGAGTATGTGGCTTGTGCAGCGGCTGTACAAGAAGCTGTCTGGTTGAGAAGGTTTCTAAAGCATCTAAAGATTGTTGAGGACAGTGGGAGCCCTGTTACAGTGTGTTGTGACAATCAAGCTGCTATAGCTTTTTCCAAGGATCCTAAATATCACAGCAAAGGCAAGCATATAGAAATTAAATACAATTTTATAAGGGATATTATTGACAAGAAAAAGATAATTCTTGAATACATCCCTACCCGAGCAATGCTTGCAAATCCTTTTACTAAGCCGTTGACTAAAGAGTCGTTTTATGAACATGTGAAGTCTTTGGGACTACGCAAGTTGTAACAAATTGTAAAGACTATTATTTAAATGAAATGTCATGATCTATTCAGTGTAAATGTATTTGTTACATTTGGTAAAAGTCTCGATGAGCATGTTGGCAGGCTAAGATTGGTCCTCTCACATGGACAATCGTCTCTATTTGTTGAGTATAAATAGAGGTAAGACCATTACTTATGAGACAACTTATGTAGTTGTGAAGAGAGACATACTCATAAGTTGAGGTCGCCTTGATTTTGTATCAAGATGAGATCATTTATGTAATGATCATAGTAAATGAACCCACCATTTACTAAACCTGTTTAAAGCCAGATTGGAATTCATAAGTTGAATTCGGATTAGACGTTAGGTATGTCTAGATCAAAATTTGTACGATGTTAAATATTTGAGAAAAACATGCACTCTTTTTTGTAAAGAGAAAAACATCGTAGCATGTGATTCATACCACATGTGTTATAGCACAATAAGGGTAGTAGGAGAATGGATCCCTACTTCTATACTATGTGAGACCCTTGAGATTATTAGTTAATCTCAATCTTACCCTAAGTGACTATTTAGCTGTCTACTTGAAGTTTTAATCAGTGGTTGCTACTTTAGTGTGTGCCCTATTGACTATGGATGATTCGGTCTATGGACCATAACTAGGAAAGCGACTGATTAGAATGAATAGATTCTAGCTGAAAAGGAAGATTAAAATTGGTTTACATCTGTAATACTTATTCACTGGTCGACCAGTTATATTTTTTTTGTTAAGTACTTAAAAATGTGATTGTGAATAAAAGTATTGATTTGAGATATCGAACATGCTCTTGACATAAATGTCATATGAGGGATTAGAGATGTTCAGATGGATGTAAATATTTAATCTGGGGTAAAGGCAAGTTATTGATGTCTCTGATTCATTCTATAGAGCAGCTAAGTTAAGTGTAACAACTTTCTTAGCATTAATTGCTCAGTGTGCTTGCTGTCGCACGAACCATTTTCCCTGAAGTATGAGTTGAATGCTCCTATATGGTCTTTGTGACTTCCTTATGTAGTCTTAGTGACTAAATGACCTATATGGATAGAATTGGACGAGTGGGAGATGTTGGCGTTACAAGCATTGAAACCTCTGACGTTTCTGTGCTTGGGCGTTACTGGCCTCCATTGATGGAGTATTGAATACCTCCATCAATGGAGGAAACGCCTGATTCTTCCTGTATAAAGAGGCGTCCAAATTGCAATCCAAAAGAGAGACGATGAAGAGGAACAGGAGCATCAATCGGTGAGGGATTTGGTTTGTGAAAGAAAGTGATTAGTCCTTGGTGATTGATCGCACGACAGCAAGAAGAAGAGAAGAAACCAGAGCAAGGAGAAATCTGAAATCGCTGTAAGTCCAAATTTTATGTCGTGTAGATCTCATGCTTAGACACCAACAAGATATATATAAGAAAAATAAGCGAATGGATGAGTCAATCAAGTCAAAACATTTTATTAGGTTTCTAATAATGTATCAAATTCTCGATTTGATACATGCCGTGTGAACCCGCGAATACGTCAACCACTTTGACATATTTATTGTTATTTAGTTGGATGTTTCGGTTGGTTAGGATTTTATTTAATTTCATATCTGAAGGTTATTAATTGGAATTTTAGTTAGTGGATTGAATTTGAATTAAGGATTGAATTGTTAATTAATTTAAGATTTTAAGTTAATTAAAAATAAGAGTTAATTAAAGTTTAAGTTGTTACAAATTAATTTACATTGTAGAATTGGTTAAAGTTGAAATTATAGAGGATTAATTTAAGTTTGAAATTATTAATGATTAATTAAAGTTTAAATTATTAAGAATTAATTAAGGTTTAATTATTTAAGAATTAATTAAGGTTTAATTATTTAAGAATTAATTAAGATTTAATTATTAAGAATTAATTTGGATTTAAGTTATTATGATTTAATTTAAATTTAAGTTATTACGATTTAATTTGAATTTAAGTTATTACGATTTAGTTTGAATTTAAGTTATTATGATTTATTTTGAATGTAAGTTGTTAAGAATTAGGGTTTAAGATTTCATGTTAAATAGTAATTGTGGGTCTAATTGCATCTTTTCCATTAATTCAAAAAATTCTGATTCTTTAACGTTTTCTTTTGTTTTTAAGCTTTCAAATTTATTTAATACTTCTGTCTTATTTGAATTTTTGTAAGCCTTGTTAATTATATCCTTAATTTTGTTGAATTCACCTTCATCTTCAGAATCATATTCTTGATCTTCATTTTCATTGTTATTTTTAGAATTTAATTAAAATTGTATCATTATCTTCAAAATAGGTAGAATAGTTTTCAAGATTATTAATTAATGTTATGTGATTATTATCTTCAAAATTTGTAGAATTATTAATTAATATTGCATAATTATCTTCAGCATTATCATGATTATTTTCAGAATTAATAGTTAAGGGTTGACAATTATTTTCAGAAATAGTTAGATTATTTGTAGAAATATTAATTAGCATTTGAGTAGTATTTTCTGAAACATTATCTTGAGAATCATGAATTAAAATTTCATTAATATTATCAGAAATATCTAAGGATTTGTGTGAAATAATTTCAGAATTAATTCTTATTATTGCATCATTAATTGAACAAATTACAGAATTAATATTTATGATTTTAAGATTATATAATTATCATTATTTAAATTATCATGTAATATTTTTAATTTCTCATGCAAATTATCTAATTTAACAAGAAAATCTAAATTACCAGAAAAGTTTTGTAATTTTGCAGGAATTTGAAAATAATTATTGTGAAAATTAAATTTTTATACCTCCTTTCATTTTGTTGTCCTACTGATCTTCCAGTCTGGACACTGGTTCTTGTAATGCCCCTGCTTCTGGCATTTAAAGCATCTGATATGACTTTTGTCCCTTCAGGCTCCTTGCGCTAGTACCTCCTTTGCCGCCGGTGGTGACGATCGAGTCTTACGAGTAGGACACTGGTTTTTATAGTGTCCTCTCTCCCTGCACTTAAAACATATTATATGAAATTTAAATAATGACATTATTAAAAATGTACCTGATTCACCCCTGGCTCCCCCTCGATTCCTGGCTTCTTTGCTCCGTCGACTGTTAGTCCGGTGAAGAGCTTCCGGACTCTGATACCACTTATAGGATCGGTGCCATCGATAGAGAGGGGGTTGAATATCGACTCGTAATTTCTTTGGAAACTTGTCGTTCGTTCGTTCTAGTCAAAGAGTTAGTACGCAGCAGAAATAATAAACAACGAAAACAAACAACACTCGTACACGCGAGATTTATTTACTTGGTTCCCGACCCCCCAGGGTCAGTATGTCTAAGGCCTATGTACTCGTCGTGAGTCCACTATTGGTCTCTTTTCCAAAATTTCCGGAGGCGGAGAATACTCGTCTTACAGTTTGATTTACAAGAAAAAGATAATAAATAAAGTTCAACTTGTAAATAAAAGCAAACCAAATAGTAGAGAAGTTCCGACCAATCCGGAAGTCCGAAGTGTAGTGCACTTCCTCCTGGAGCCTCCTTGGTCACAGAGCTTCATCTCTAGCGATTTTTCTTCGCTCAGAATGACTTAGCAGATGATGGAATTGATTTTCTAAGTTGACGGGTCGAACCCCTTTATATAGCAGTGTCCAGAGCGCCTGTGATGTCTAGGGCGCCTGCCACGTAGCGGTCAACACTCATCCGTCACATCGAACTCGCAGCATGGATAACCCTTCTTTCCTAGGTGCCTGGGAAGCCACAGGTGCCTGTCTTGCCAGGCGCTTGGGAGTGAGCTGCCCCAACTGGGGCGCCCTCAATCCTGGGCTCATGTATCAACACAAGCACCCTGGATGATCTTCCCAGGCAGATTTTTCTCCTGCATTTGCTTTTGTATCTTGCCTCCAACTCCAGGTACCTGCAAGACAACAAACACAAGACAAATATGCACATAATCTTAGCCTTAAATATTGGTTCTGACTTTAGATTTCACTCGAAACCCTAGGTCGAATCGACCCCTAATGTTCCCTTTCCCGGGGAATGCACCCTCACCTACTCTATATAGGAGAAGTTGTGTTTGCCAATCGGAACCTCCAATTGGACTTTTGCTTATCCTCCAAGAACCCGAATCTCGAGACATCCAACCTCGACCCATCTCTACTTCTGTTCCCGATCCCCGCATGTCTAAAGATTTTACCAACCGGGACCTCCAGCTAGACTTTTGCTCGGCCTCCGAGAACTCAGATCTCGAGACGTCCGACCTTGACCCATCTCTCCTTCTGTCTTACAACCGTCACTCGGCAAAGTCTCCGTTGCCCAATCCCCGACCGGGACTTGGTGCTCAATCCCCCAGACCAAGACTTCTTGCCCAGCTCCACTCACCAGGACTTAGTCCAACCTAGCTTCACTTGCTAGGACCCAACTTCACTCACCAAGATTTAGTGCCCAGTTTCATTCACCAGGACTTAGTTCAACCTAGCTTCCCTTGCTAGGACCCGGTTTCACTCACCAGGATTTCTTTCATCAAAATCACTCCTTTGCTAGTCATCATGATCCTAACTAGACTTCCTCCATTTCTCAGATAAATATAAATCTAAACCTCAAGTATGGTTTGGTTTACTCCCTTGGTCAAATTGATCAACCCTGGGTTCTGGTTCACTCTGTCAAATATTAGATCCTGTTTGGCTAACCCTTTATCAACCTAATCAAAATCTGAGTTTGCCCTATCAAACATAAGGTCTTGTTTGGTTTTAACCCTTGATCATTTTGATTAAACCTTTGGTTTATTTTCACTAACTTCAGTATTTTGTTAAACATCAAAACACTAGAGGAAGACATCACTGATGCATCTTGCACCAACATTAATCCCAATAAGAGGAGACACATGCCTATAATGTGTAGGTCTAGGAATGTCCATGGTGGACATGTTGACTCTAGGTTTAAGAACCTAGAGAGGAAAAATTAAGCTTTGAGGGCAAAGCTTGAGAAATTAAAGAAACCCCTAGATAGATTCACTATTGGATCTAAGGGTCTAGGTATGGTCTTGGGGAGCCAAAAACTCAATAATGATAGATCGGGTTTGGGATACTGATCCAAGTCCTTCAATGCCAATGAAAAGTTATATGCTAGGGTAGCAAATAACTATGGCAAGGAGAAGTTCAAAAATGACAAGAGAGTGTCATTTAAGGGCAAGAAGAAGACCTTAACCATGGACAAGGTATTCAAGCTTAAGAAAGATAGGTTTGTAGGCCAAGAATCATCGGAGGTACACCGGTGTGGCCTAACGGTTGTAAATGAGTCACCTAGGGAGGTGGCTAAGGCTAAGAGCTCAAGGGGGAGCTCTAAGAGCCAAGTTGGGACCCATGAAAAATGGATCTCATGTGATTTCTACTTGGGAGTCTAGATAGGCCATAAAGTGTGCCAAAGAATTTGGAGATGATCTTGAGTCTTAATCCTTGGATTTTGTCACATTGAATTTGTGTCTCATGCAAGAAATATGACATTGGGGGCATATTGCATAAAAATTTAATTTTGATGTATGGATGTCATATTAACCAATGTTAGGGATGCATTGTGGTTTGGTATGTGCAAATACATCAAGAGAAAGCCAAAACTAGGACTTTAGGTCAAGGTTCATTTGAATAATTTAGCTAGTTTTAGATTTTATGTCAATCTTGGGATTGGTGATAGATGCATTTTTAAATATATTTTTTCCATGTAGACACGAGTACCACAAATCTCTTCATAAAATTGGAGATTTTTTTGAGATTTATGAAATTTCTACCACATTTCTGAAATTGGGTTTAAAAATGCTGAAAGGCTGATTTCTGAGTATCAATCGATTGGTTCAGGAGACAGTCAACTAATAATTCTATGAGGTTGGTTTTCGATAGTGATCAACCGACTGGTAACTGTCTTAGTCGACTGATAAAAGCTAAAACTATTTTTAGCAAGTCCAAAAGTATCCTAATGATGTCAAACATGTGTATAATCTTATGGAGGTTAATACACAATATTTATGGTCTTTAAAAGTTAAAGAATCCAATAATTGAGATATTGTTGGAGTTCTTTTTTATATATGAGAAAGGGGGAGAAATGTTAGGTTTAAGTGGGAAACCAAATACACCTTTGTAAGAAATCCTAGCTCTAGTGGGAGCTTAGGTAAAGGGGGAGCATTGTTGCTCATATATTGACAAAGGGGGAGTAGTGTGATAGGCTCTTAGAAAGCCCTTGGTAAGTCCAAGTATAGGGGGAGCCTTAGAGAGGTTCTTAAAAAAAATTCTTTGGTAAAAATTCTAACTTATTGGGAAGTTTAGGTGTGGGGGAAACCTTGTGATAGGATTTCATGCATCATTTGCATTGCATGTTTGCATTTGCATTGACAATATAAGTCCAAGGTGTAGCTTTGGCAACGTAAGTCCAAATGTGTTTAGCACTGTTATTTGCTATTTGTTTTCCCTAACATAAACGTATTGTCAATCATCAAAAAGGGGAAGATTGTTGAGGCAATCTATGGTCTGTAGGACAATGTATTTTGATGTTTGGGCAATGGATTTATGTTAGGTTTACCCTTGTATTTGATATGTGTATGTGAGTGTGCAGGTTCTGTAGGATACACATATAACTCAGCTTAACGACTTCGGGTCCGGTGAAGGATGAGGCATCCGAGAGACCGTGGATAAGGCAACAACGATGAGCCAAGGAAAGCGCACTTCGAGGCATACGTGAAGGATGACATATGGAGACGAGCAACGGGCTTGTATGCATCCGAGGGACGAGAGCCAATGTTGAATAATGGTTGAAGGTAAAAGTCAAGGCTGCAATGAAGAGTCAAGTAAGTCGTGAGGATCCAAGTATTGAGTGAATTATACTAGGGAAGGGAAACCCTAGGTTTATGATTTGGTCAGTCGACTAGTATGAGATCAGTCGACTGATAGAGGGCACAGAAGGATCAGTCAGCTGATCTTCTATGCAGTCGATTGGTGTTGAGTAGATTCAAATGTTGGACTGTAATGTTCGAATCTGACAGCTGTCAGACCAGTCGACTGATAACGGCTGGATCAGCAATGAGCTTTATTTAAGGGAGCTCAGTTTGCTTGAGCAAGGTTGACAAAATTAGTCTTGGATAAGGGCCAATTAGTAGTCTACCAAACTCAGAGTTCTTGTTGAGGTTTCTCCACCCACAAGGAGCGATACGAGCTAGCCGAAAGTTCTCCGAGGCTAATCCATTGACGAATAGGGATCGTCCACGTTACGGGCAGTCGTGGAGTAGGAGCGTAATCTCCGAACCATGTAAATTGATTTGTCTTCTTCTTTGTGTTAGTTATAGTTTTATTGTTATTCCGCTTACGCACTAACATGTGTTGGAAGAAGAGAACCAACAAATTGAGGGTGACAAGTGTTGGGACAATCGGCCCGGGTATGATTTGGAGAATCATGATTTTGATGTATGTGTCAATATAGTTAAGTTAGGGTTTATTGTTGTTCTAATATGTGTACGTGAGTCTGCAGGTATACATGGACTTGGTTGATGTCTTCAGGTGAAGAGTGGCATGGAAGCAAGCTGGAGGCTTGTGTGCGCATCTGAGGGACCATGGGCAAAGCAGGAATGATGAAGCCGAGAGAAGTGGACTTCGAAGCGTACGTGAAGGGTAGCATGGAGGTAAGCCACGGGCTTGTGTGCGTATCCGAGGGATGAGGGCCAAAGTCGAAGAAGGCATGAAGGCGATGGATCGAGGCTGCTGGAGCAGAGACGATGAGCTGAGGGGCGCAGACTTCGAGGCATGCATGAAGGATGGCATGGATGCAAGTCAGGGGCTTGCGTGCGCATCTGAGGGACGGGAGACGAAGATGAAGAGGGCGTGAAGGCAACAGAACGAGACTGCTGTTGAAGAGTCAACCAGGTCGTGAGGGTCCGAGTGACGAGTGACGAGTGATGAGTGATGAGAGATTGTACTCGAGAACTAAGCCGGGAGGGTTCGAGTGCGTAGAGAAAAATACTCGGGGAGTGAAACCCTAGGCTTAGAAGGGGACCAGTCGACTGCTCTGGGAGCAGTCGACTGGTAATGGCTGGGGATTTGAACGTTGGCTGTAACGGACGAATCTGAGTGGGACCAGTCGACTGCCCCAGGGGAAGTCGACTGGTAGAGGCCATTTACTACTCGAGCTCTATTTAAAGGAGCTCGTTTAAGGCTACTGTTCCTTGGCGAAACTTGCATGGTCAAAGCTTGTTAGTAGCCTATTGTACTCAGGTAGTGTTCTGAGCTTGTGGAGAGGTTTCTCCACCCACAAGGAGCTACGCGATCTAGCCGGAGGTGCTCCGGGGAATTATCCACCAACGAATTAGGGATCGCCCACCTTACGGGCAACCGTGGAGTAGGAGTATCATCTCCGAACCACATACATTGGTGTGTTTCTTCCTTATTTTAGTTTAATTTTATTTAACTATATTCTACTTGCGCAACTAACCTTGTAGGAAGAACGAATCGAAAATTGCTATTCACCACCCTCTAGCAAGCCGACATCGATCTATCAAGTCGTATCAAAGCTTGGTGCGCTCATCTATGGACTAACTGCCGAGGGAGCAAGAAATCTATAGAGAAAAATGATGGAAAACAAACTAGGGGATGATATCAACACACGACCCTCCTATGACCATGAAGATTGTGTAGGACCGGTGTCGTCGATAGAGGAGGGGGTGAATATTGATCGTGAAAATCTTTTAGTTAACTTCGTAGAAAACTTTCGTTCGTTCTGGACTCAGAGTTAGTAGCGTAGCGGAAAATAAATAGAACAAAGAAAAACAAAGCAAAGGACACGGCGGGATTTTTACTTGGTTCCCGACCCCCCAGGGTCAATACATCCAAGGCCTATGCACGGGAACGCCCGTCCACTATTGGTCTCCTTCCCGGACTTTCCGGAGGCGGAGAAACCCGACTTACAGTGCAAGATTACAAGCAATAATATGAAAGTTAAGTGCGGAATAAATAAAAGCGAACCGAACAAAAATCTAAAACTCGGCCGATTTGGACCTCCGAAGTGCCGCACACTTCCTCCTGGAGCGTCCCGGTCGTAGAGCCTCATCTCTAGCGTGTTGTCGTTGGTCAGAATGCTTGGAATGGTACTTGGCAGTTGTTGTTGAAGCAGAGGGGTCGAAGCCCCTTATATAGGCCTCCTGGGGGCGCCCTGGACGCTGGGAGCGCCCCGGAAGACTCGGTCAAACTTTATCCCTGCGCCTACCTCACCGCAGCTGATAACAGCTTTGACCAGGGCGCCCCGGACCTCCCGAGAACCCTCATGATGGCTTATCTGTGTTTCGAATTCGAAACTGCAACTACAGCTTCGAACCAGGGCACCCCGGACGCTCCGGGCGCCCCGCTTAACACCTGTTCTGCTTGCTTCACTTAACTGCATGTTTCTTCTTTGGTTCAGGGCACCCTGGCTGATGAGGGCGCCCTGGATGATGGGGGTGCCCTCCCTGATGGGGGCGCCCTGCTTCAGGGCATCCAACCCTTGTTCCGCTTGCTTTTGTTGGATCGAGAAAACCGATAGAGGGGGGGTGAATATTGGAAATCGTTCTTTTTCGGAAAGTTAAGAGCAAGTGCACAGCGAAAAAAACAAAAACAATCACAACACAAAGACACAGTCGATTTACTTGGTTCGGAGCCTGTGTCGACTCCTACACCAAGGCCCACGGTCGTTGACCGTTTACTTTGGGCAATTCTATATACGCGCAAAACAGTTTACAATAATTTATTACAAATAAGTGCACTAACAATAATAAAAAAATTCAATCTTCGTTACCGACGCCCGGAGTGGATCGACTCTTTCGGGGCAATGGGACGTCGTCGGCTCGAGTTGGAGTGTTTCCGGAGCAAGGCACGAGCGTAGAAGATCTTTGAGGCGTTGAGAGAACTGATGCTTTGAAGCCTTGGTCGAGGGCCCTTTATATAGGGCCTGGGGGCACCTAGGATGTCGGGGACGCCCCCCACGTGGCCTTTGATCCGCTGAGCTCTCGGTCAGCGTCTATCCTCTGGATCCGCTTTGACCGGGGCGCCCGGAGTGCTCGGGGCGCCCGGGTTGACCGGGTCAAATCTTATCTTCTGGCTTCGAAGGCTCTTGGTTCAAGGTATGCGCATGGGGGCGCCCGAGACGCTGGGGGCGCCCGGGACGCTGGGGGCGCCTGGGAGCAGCCGGGGCGCCCGGGAGCACGGGGGCGCCCCGCTCAGCAACTATTCAAACCCTTTTTACTTTGTTTTGTTTTGTATGCACCTTGGGGGCGCCCGGGACACTCCGGGCGCCCTACTCATCCCTTGCCTCTCTCCTTTGAGGCTTTCTGAGCTGCAGACACACGTTCCTTTGGTCCTGCATCCAGGGTCAGTCCAAAACACAACAATATATTAAGTTATTAGATTATACAGCCTTAGCTGTCTTGGTTCTGACTTTGGTCTCCAAAATGGAGCCCTAGGTCGATCCGACGCCTACTGTTCCCTCGACGGGGAACGCATCCTCACCTACTCCTCTCGGGAGAATTTACCTGATGCCAACCGTTCCTCTGGTTGGACTTTTGCCTGACGGTCCTTTGTCAGGTCTTGGATGCCGAGCTTCCCTTCGCTCGGTGCCTAGCATTCCCTCGCTAGGGCTTTAGTCCCAGACTGTCCTTTGCCTGGCGCCTAGTAGTCCTTCGCTAGGGCTTTTGACCCTGGCATTCCTTCGCCAGTGCCTAGCAGTCCTTCGCTAGGACTTTTTACCCTGACATTCCTTCTCCAGTGCCTAGCAGTCCTTTGCTAGGGCTTCTCCTGTACACTAGAGTAACTTGTTAGAAAACAAGTAAGACTTAACTTTTGAGCTATGTTGTCATTATCAAAACACAGGTTTGACTTAGGTGCATTCTGCACCAACAATCTCCCCCTTTTTGATTTATGGCAACCCTAGTTCAAAAAGTTAAGTTTAAATAATTATGAAACAGTTTAAGCTTTGTTCCCTCCCCCTGGAAGGAATCTCCCCCTAGATTTTTCAAAATTTCGTGGGGTTAAAAAAACTTTACTTGTACTTTGAAAACTTAAGTTTTAGGTACTTAGAAATAACTTAAGTTAAAAGTACATGAGAAGAGTTTTTGAGGCATAATTAGAGTACTTAAAAAGGTTTAACATTTTAAGTTTTAAGGTACTCAAGAGTTTTGAAAATATTAGCTTAAGTAAGAATTTAAGTTTTAATACAGTTAACTTAAGCTTTAAAGTACTTATAAAAAATTTGACAAGCTTAAGTAAGAAAATTTTGAAGGGCTAGAGTGCTTAGAAAAATTTTGAAAGCTTGAAAAAAATTTTGAAGCTAGAGTACTTAGCAAAATTTTGAAAGTTTGAGTAAAAAAATTTTGAAGCTAGACTACTTAGCAAAATTTTGAAAGTTCGAGTAAAAATTTTGAAGCTAAAGTACTTAGCAAAATTTTGAAAGTTTGAGTAAAAATTTTGAAGCTAAAGTACTTAGCAAAATTTTGAAAGTTTGAGTAAAAATTTTGAAGCTAAAGTACTTAACAAAATTTTGAAAGCTTGAGAACTTAAGTATTTAAAAAGTTTAAGCTTTTGAATAAAGGATAAGTAACTTTTTAAAAGCTTTTTGAATAAAGGATAGAGTTAAGAAAATTAAATTTGAAATATTAAATTTGAAAAATTTTGAATAAAGAAAGTTTTTTTTCCTCTCTCCTTTCCTATCTCTCCCCCTTTGCCATATATCAAAACAGATAAATATAGCATGAATAAAGAAAATAAGTAAGAACTTGCTGTACTGAACCAATTCATAATTAGATTTACACTAAATCAATCAATTTTCTCTGTAGGGACCTATCTAACCCAATTAGCTACTTACTAACTGTTATAAACAGTAGTTTTTTCTAGGGTTAGTCAAGTTAAGTGTTTCTGTTCAAGTTAGATTTTCTAATCTTGACACTTAACTTGATTGCTATGTAAATTGTATTTAGTGCTCCAATTACTGCAGATGCACTGACTTAAAGCATCTTGAATTAAGGCAAAGACCTAAGCATCTCAACCCTTTCTAGGTTATCAATCAAAAGTACCCTAAGGTGCTTGTGAGATGCTGGCTTCTAAGTCTATAGGTGCATGCAGTTCTAGGGTTAGGCCCTAGACTAAGTCCATTTTCGAAAAAGCCCTAATTTTGAAAGGGGGTAGTTTTGAAATAAAACTAAGTCGAAAATGAAATCTGATTTTGAAATTAAGTAAGACAGTTTTTCAAATTCAAAAAAAAACATTTTTAAATCAAGCAAAGCAAAAAAAAAAAAGTTAATCTAATCTACAGAACACAATCCTAACCCAAAAAAAACAAGTACTTATAAACTTGTCAACGGATAATAAAGCAGGTACTCAAGGTTCAACATAGTCAAATAGTCAACCACAAGTCAACCCTACTGAGTAGGGGCAGTCAAATAAGTACAATGCTAAGTGAATCTAGGACGAAGGACTGGGATGATCAGACGGGCCAGGCTGCCATGCATCAAATCGTGCCATCATCTCAATGAATCATGCGTCAGACCCTGATCCGTCTCTACTCCTGTCCTTAGTCATCGCTCAGCTAAGTTGCTCAGTCCCTTGGACCAAGACTTTATTCCCTAGCAGTCCTTCGCCAGGTGCCTAGCAGTCCTTCGCCAGGTCTTTTATTCCCTAGCAGTCCTTCGCCAGGTACCTAGCAGTCCTTCGCCAGGTCTTTATTCCCTAGCAGTCCTTCGCCAGGTGCCTAGCAGCCCTTCGCCAGGTCTTTATTCCCTAGCAGTCCTTCGCCAGGTGCCTAGCGAAAACACAAGTAATAATGATTTAAAGAACAGTTTTCGAAAAATATTTTTCAAATGATAGTAATGTTTAAAGTGTAATTTTTGAAAACAAAAAAAATACTCCCCCTGTACCCGATACCGTTTGACTCTATCTAAGTGCCTTAAGGAACCTTAGTGTTGTCCTAAGAGGCTTGTGTCTAATTGTGTGAGTCAAACAATTTTTGAAAAGATATATTTTTGAAAACATATAATATGTATATTCAATCAGACAAGCATGAATTCCATAAAAACATTATTATGTTGAAGCACTATTTTGAAAATATATTTTTAGGAAAATATTCTAACAATTTTGAAAAAACAATTTTGAAAAATATTTTTCAATTCATTAGTCCTTAACATCTCACCCATTTTAGATGTATCAATACAACAAGCATGGTTGCCTTATAGGTGTATTGTGAGATGCTTGAATCATTTTTATTATTAATTCTAAGATTTAATTAAAGCTTGTGTTAGATTTGAATTTGACTAGAAGTAACTTGAATTTGAATTTTAAAAATTGGCTTCCAGGTCTTGGCGAGTCACTAGGCCTTCTTTGGCCGTAGCCTTATTGGATCATCAACCATTTCCTTGACAAAGCCTTTTAATGAAATTTCATTTTCAAAATTACTTTTTGAAAAAATTCTGGTCTAACTAGTTTGGATCTTGGATCGGTAGCTTCGGCTAGTTTCACCAGTCTAAAGAGACCAAGTATACTTGATCTTATTAGAATTGGCTTCCCTAATGTACTATCATCTCACCGCCACCCAATACTAGGTTGATCAAGTTTCAATTATTCTTTTTCCTATAGTCGTTCTAATATATGTATAAAATTTAAATATGAATGACATGTCATATATTTAAAAGAAGTAGCAAGTTCATGACATGACAATTATGCATGAGTCAAACAATTCAAATCATTTTATTTAAGTTTCTAAAAATGTATCAAATTCCCAATTTGATACATATCGTGTGAACCCGCGAATATGCCAAACCATTTTGACATATTTAATTTTATTAAATTAATTGTTATAGTTTAGGTAAAATTTTATTTCAGTTTGAGTTTAAG
Organism: Boesenbergia rotunda; assembly: GCA_024364735.1. Lineage (NCBI taxonomy): Eukaryota > Viridiplantae > Streptophyta > Magnoliopsida > Zingiberales > Zingiberaceae > Boesenbergia > Boesenbergia rotunda. The sequence continues at coordinate 15,843 of JAGFNQ010009010.1, read as the reverse complement.
TTATTTAAGATTTTAATTGAATTCAGGTTAATTAAGAATTAATTGAAGTTGAATTAATTTAAGTTGAATTTAATTTAGATTTAAATTGAATTTAATTGATTCAATTTAAATTTATTTAACTTAATTTGAGTTTGATCTAATTGAATTAATTTTAAGTTAAATTAATTAAGATTTAATTTGAAGTAATTTGATACATATGAATTTGAATTTTGTATTTGAATTTTATGTTTGTTACATATGAATTTGAATTTAATTTGAATTTAATTTAATTTGAATTTGATTTAATTTGAATTTGATTTAATTTGAATTTAATTTGAATTTAATTTAATTTGAATTAATTTAATTTAAATTTAATTTAATTTGAATTTAATTTAATTTGAATTTAATTTAATTTGAATTTGGCCTTTATCTTAGAAAATTTTATCTCCTCCTCAACATTAGATCTTTCAATATCCTCGGCATAGGTGGAGTAAATTGGGCCACTAGTTAAAGTTTTATAATAATATTCAATATTATCTATAATTAAGTTATTATCTAGGAGGATTTTATCTTCAAAATTATCCTAAGAATTATCTTCAGACACATCTTCAATATTTTCAAGAAATTCAAAATTAATCTCTAGATTCTCCTTAAGATTTTCAGAATTAATATCTGGATTATCTTTAGGATTTTCAGAATTAATTTCTAGATTAATTTTACTAACTTTAGAGTTATATTTAGAATTTTTAGATTCGAATTCAAATTTATACAATGGATTTTCAAATTTGAATTCATAATTATCTAAAGAATTTTCCAATTTGAATTCGGATTTATCCGTAGGATTTTGGAATTTGAATTCGGATTTATCCTTAGGATTTACGAGTTTGTCTGAATTAGAATTATCAGAATTAATAATTTCAGCATTTAGTTTAGAAATTACTGAGTTGACATTCTGGATTAAATAGTTAATTTCAGATATTTTAGTCATATCTATATTTTCTAATTTGTCATGCAAAAAATTAATTTTACTATGCAGTAACTCTAATTTATCAGAAAAATTAACTACATTATCACAAGGCAGTGCAGGAACTTGTAAAATTTTTGGAACATAAATCTTACGTACCTTCGTCGGGCACTTGTTTTTGTAATGTCCGTATTTCTCGCATTTGAAGCATCGTACGTGACTTTTGTCCCTCCGGCTTCCTGGCGTTGGTGCCTCCTTCGCCGTCGGTGAGCTAGATCGAGTCTTACGAGTAGGGCACTGATTTTTGTAGTGCCCTCTCTCCTTGCACTTAAAACACGTAATATGAAATTTAAACACAGACATTTAAATAAAATATACCTGATTCACCCCTGAGCTCCCCCTCAACTCCTGGCGTCGTTGCTCCGTCAGCGGTTAGTCCGGTGAAGAGTGGCTCGGCTCTGATACCAATTGTAGGATCGGTGCCGTCGATAGAGGGGGGGTGAATATCGATCGTGAAAATCTTTTCATTAACTTCGTAGAAAACTTTCTTTCGTTCTGGACTCAGAGTTAGTAGCGCAGCGGAAAATAAATAGAACGAAGAAAAACAAAGCAAAGGACACGGCGGGATTTTACTTGGTTCCCGACCCCCCAGGGTCAGTACATCCAAGGCCTATGCACGGGAACGCCCGTCCACTATTGGTCTCCTTCCCGGACGTTCCAGAGGCAGAGAAACCCGACTTACAGTACAAGATTACAAGCAATAATATGAAAGTTAAGTGCGGAAAAAATAAAAGCGAACCGAACAAAAATCTGAAACTCGGTCGATCTGGACCTCCGAAGTGTCGCGCACTTCCTCCTGGAGCCTCCCGGTCGTAGAGCCTCGTCTCTAGCACGTTGTCGTCGGTCAGAATGCTTGGAATGGTACTTGGAAGTTGTTGTTGAAGCAGAGGGGTCGAATCCCCTTATATAGGCCTCCTGGGGCGCCCTAGACGCTGGGGGCGCCCCGGATGACTCGGTCAAACTTTATCCCTGCGCCTACCTCGCCGCAGCTGATAACAGCTTTGACCAGGGCGTCCCGGACCTCCCGGGCGCCCTCATGATGGCTTATCTATGTTTCGGATTCGAAACTGCAACTACAACTTCGAACCAGGGTGCCCCGGACGCTCCGGGCACCCCGCATGACACTTGTTCTGCTTGCTTCACTTAACTGCATGTTTCTTCTTTGGCTCAGGGCACCCTGGCTGATGAGGGTGCCCTGGATGATGGGGGTGCCCTCCCTGATGGGGGCGCCCTGCTTCAGGGCATCCAGCCCTTGTTCTGCTCGCTTTGTCTTCCAATCTTGGTACCTGCAAGATATACAAACACAAAGCATATACATACAACATTAAGCTTAAGGATTTGGTTCTGACTTCGGATCTCCACGAAACCCTAGGTCGAACCGGCACAAGTTCCCATCCCCGAGAACTTGCCCTTCACCTACTCCTTTCAGGAGACGGTTGCCACCCAGCCCTTCGGGTGGACTTTTGCTTAGCTTCCGATACCTCCGGACCTCGAGACGCCCAAACCCTGACCCGTCTCTACTCCTGTCCTTAGGCATCGCTCAGCTAAGTTGCTCAGTCCCTTGGACCAAGACTTTATTCCCTAGCAGTCCTTCGCCAGGTCTTTTATTCCCTAGCAGTCCTTCGCCAGGTGCCTAGCAGTTATTCGCCAGGTCTTTATTCCCTAGCAGTCCTTCGCCAGGTCTTTATTCCCTAGCAGTCCTTCGCCAGGTGCCTAGCAGCCCTTCGCTAGGTCTTCTATGCCTAGCAGCCCTTCGCTAGGTGCCTAGCAGCCTTTCGCTAGGTCTTAGGGTTACGATACCTAGCAGTCATTCGCTAGGTGCCTAGCTGCCCTTCGCTAGGTCTTAGGGTTTCAATACCTAGGTTAACTAGGACATTTTTTCAACTTAGGTTACTTCTCCTTTGCTCCCCTTTGTCTGTTCATTGGATCACTGACTTAAGTGTATTGTCAAACATTAAAACACTTGAAGAAAAATATCATTGATGCAACTTGCACCAACAGATTATGGATATTGGAGGACAAGGATGAAGACTTGGCTTGGAATGGATTGGGAGTGTGTGATGACAATAGAGGAACCATTCGAAATTCCAAGGGACAAGCATGGAAAGAAGCTCCGACCTAGATATTGGACTAAGGAGTAACAAGAACAATTTATGGCAAATGAAAAGGTAATTGGTATATTAGTTAACATTTTGCCTAATAATGTTTTGAGTGGTGTAGGGGAATATAAAAGTGCCTATGAGTTATGGAACAAAGTGGAAGAATTTCATAAGAACCCTACACGAGCTCAAATAGTAGAAGAACCCAAAGAAGTGAGTTCAATGGCCCAAGAAGATCAAGAAGAAAAAGAGTTGTCAACCTCATCAATTGAAGTGGTCCAACTACGTGAGAGATCATCCACTTTGTCAAGATAAGAAGAGGAAGTATCAACTTCAAGAATTGAGGGGGAGGAGAGACCCTCATCCATACAAGAGCAAAAAAAAGCTCCAACCTCCACCAAAGCCAAATCAAAAGAGCACATCATATGCTTTGGATGCAACAAGAAGGGGCATTACAAGGACAAGTGTCCACTAGGTAAAAAGGAGGTAATCCCTAAACCCAAGTCCATTAATTTAAAATCTAATGTGGGTTGTAGGGAGAAGAAAGAAAAGAAGCACATTAGGTGTTATACTTGTGGGGAGCTAGGACATTATCACACTCAATGTCCAAGGAAAGGAGAGCTTAAGAAGATGGAGTGACAATCCCAAATATACTAATTAAAGTTGTCACAAAAGTGTGGGCTCATCAAATTTAGAATTTATAAATGAATGCTGGAAACCCTTTTACAATCAAAAACTGCAAATGTAATATAGGGGCCACAGGTCGTATTTTTCTCGGGGCTAGTTGACGTTGTTTAATTCACGCTTGTATTTAGGTGTCGTTTGTGAATTTGGGTTTCAAATGTGATTGGGTTTTGGTTTCAAATAGAAATGGAATCGCAATAAGAATGAAGAATCTTAACTAGACGAATTCAACAAGGAATGGCAATTTATGAACTTAACCAACAAACAACTCAATCAAAGGCCACTTGCACTATTTTGGAAAGAAAACATGGATCTGATTTCGATTTCAAGAGTACGCTGCAAACTGATTTAAAGCATCACCACTCAAACCGAAACTTAATTTGATTGCAAATGCAGTAATGAAATACTTGCCCAGCAAGGAGAAAGAAAACTAAGTGCTGGAATTTGATACTAAGTGCAGTAACTACAGGTTCAATTCAGAACGTTTAAATGCAGAAATTGAATGTCAGATATGTAGAAACGAAGTGCACTTTTAGAGCTGACTATTGCAACAAATTGTATGAAAAATCTATCAAAGCAACTAAAACCAAGTGCTAAGCAAACCTTCCTTGCCAATTCGGAAATTGCAGTTAATACAAATGCAGAAACTGAAAATTGAAGTCTGAGATGCTGAACAAACTGAGTTCACAGCAAGCTGGATTCAAGTGCAATGGCACACCAAAAACTATGTTTAACTTGGCACCAATCAAAAGCTGAGTTATTACTTGACACAAAGTGTATAAATGAAACAATGTTTGGCACGCAAAGAAAAGAAACTGCTGGGTTCAGAGGCAGAGGATGTGCAGAAATAAAAGTTGCAGAGATGAAAGGAAGCAAGTGTTCAGGACTGAAGTTGATTTCAGAATCTATAAACAGCTAACCGAACTTATAAAACTGAAACTGCAGAATAAAACTGAACTGCTGATTGAAATGGAACTTGTAAACAGCTAACTAAACTTAACTGCAGAAATTGAACTGAAAACTAAACAAAATTGAATCATATGCATTAGCTAACTAGATGTTGTCTTAAATTGCAAGCATCCAAATTTGACACAAACTGAATTCGAAACAAATAGCAAAAATCAGAACTGGCACGCAAGAAAAACAAGGAAAAACTGATACATAGAAAACAATTCTGATACGCTAGCTAAAATCAGGAAGTAAACTGAAATAAAAAACAATTAGCCACTAAACTCATTACCTAGCTATTAAACTAGCAGAAACCAAACCTAATTTAAGCAAAACAATTGCATTAAACAAAGTTAACCAATCTGAAATTCAAAAACAGTAAGAGACGAAGCAGAAACGACATTTACAGCTAAATCAACTGAAAATAAACTATCTAAGCTACTCCTCAATCTTCCCTAAGCTCAAATTCTTCTTGGTCGTCAAGCAAGAGCTGGCTTCGAACCCCTAGGCACAGCAAATCAGTGGAAATCAGATTGGATTAGTGAACTCTGCTCAAACTGTGCAAGCTGGGAATTTCCAATCCAAACGCTTCGATCTCAGTTTGTTTAGCTTCGATGATGAATTGGGAAGCTTCTGAGCTCACCTGAGAACCCCTACAAGCTGCCCAGAAGCTCAGAAATGGTTTGTGGATGAGATTTCAGCGGTCAGACCATAGAGCCACCGAAACCCTCAAATAACTCTGTCCGGCGCGAATTCGAGCTTAATTCTCCAACCAAACTGACCTCCAAAGATCCAGAAGATGATCTTGATGAAGAATTGAGGGGTCGCGCCCCGGAAATGGAGAAAAACACTGCTGAAGAACTGAAGAACTCGAAGAACCTACTGTAGCGGCGGAGACGCGACAAAGGAGAAGGCTGCGGCGATTTTGATTAAATAGCCATCAACGGGCGGTCCAGATTGATCGGATGAAATTCAACGGTAGATCTTGATCTGATTTGAGCCAAACTTTTATGATGATGATCTGGGGTCAGGATCTACCTTGTGGTAGCTCGGATCCTCCAGATATGCAACGGATGGTCCAGATCAACTCTATCTGTGAATGGACGCTCTAGAACCCTCCTTGCTTGATCCAACGGTTGATTTAGCTCTGATTGGGATGAAACCTTCAGATCTTGATCATAGAGCTTGATCAACCCTAACCCTAGCTCGGATTGCTTCAGATCGTCCCGGATGGCTCAGATCTAGCCGCTCTTGAATCGGACGGCCCGGATTAATCGTGAGCTTGATAATTCGATCCGGGTCACTTCCGACTCAAGTTTGACCCAGTATGCCCTAGGTCCAGGATCCTTTCATGCCTACAAAAATATATCAGAAAATTAGTGGCCAAATAATCCAAAAATATGTAAATTTGCAATTAAGTCCAAATTAAATAGGAAATCCTAAAACCTAGGTAAAATCATAATTAAGCAATAAAAACATGGGTCAAACATGGATTTAAGCAATTAAAATAATCGATAAAATGGTGCTTATCATGGAGCACTTAAGAAGATGGGAAAAAGAAGAGAAGAAAAGGAGCTCACATCAAGGGGGAGCTACAAGGGTAAGGGAGATAATCCCTAACTTTACTTATGCTCCAAATGCTCTTGTGAATGCTAGAATTAATAATAATTGCTTGCCTATGCGTGTTTTTGGTTTTAAATATCATGATAGAAATAGAAATACTATTGCACGCCAAAACACCAAAGATTACATGCTTCATGATAAATCTAAGGTTTCTAGACTTAAGGACCAAGGCATCAACCGTAAGAAGGGGAGACACATGCCTAGAAAGATGGGTAGATCTAGAAATGATCAATATAGGAATCGTGATACTAAGGTTAGGAATTTAGAGAAGAAAAATCAAGTTTTGAGGGCAAAACTTGATAAATTAAAAAAGAACCTAAATAGACTCATTAAGGGGTCCAAGGGAGTAAGTATGAGGCCAAATGATCAACACCTTAGAAGTGGTAGGCCGGGTCTAGGATACCACCCTAGGAAATGAAATGTTAGTAAGATTTCATATTCAAGGATGTCTTATGCTTATGGTAAAGAAAAGGTCAAAATGGTAAGGAAAAGTCATTTCAAAAGAAAAAGAAGGATTTGACCAAGGAAAAAGTGTATAGAGTTAAAAGAGTGATAGTTGAAGGTCAAGAAGCACCGCAGGAACACCGATGTGGCCTTGCAATTGTAAGTGAGTTACCTAGGGAGGTAACTAGAGCTAGAAGCTCAAGGGAGAGCTCTAGAAGTCAAAATGGGATCCATGGTCAATGGATCTCAGGAGGATTTCTTCTAGGAGATTAGATGGACTATGGAGTGTGCCAAAGGGTTTAAAAGGCTAAGGTTAGTCTTAATCCTAGGAATTTGGCACACTAAAAAGGAGGTTTGTGGGGGAAAAAAATGAAAATCGGATCATGTTGGGAGAATATTGATTTTTAATGTGTAAATGTCATATAACTTGGTGCTAGAAATGTATTATGGTTAGGCATTGGAAGATACATCAAGGAGAGACCAAAATTAGGACTTTTGGATAAGGTTTTAATGATACAATTTAGGGAAAATGGAATTTCATGCCAATCTTGGGATCCAGAGTAGTTTTGTTTAAAAATATATTTTTCCCAAGTAGACATAGGCTTTACAAATCTCTCCACGAAATTTCAGATTTTTTGGAGATTTGTGGAATTAATTAGGCATTTCTGAAATTAGGCTGAAAACTTGAAATTCAGGTACCAGTCGGCTGGTTCTGTCCAGGATTGGAAACATTCTGTTTGTTTTATCAGTCGACTGCCCCAGGGGCAGTCGACTGATCTCACCCAGAAAATATTCTGTTTGTTTTACCAGTCGACTGCCCTGGGGGCAGTTGACTGGTCCGCTGGTTTTATTAGGGATCAGACCACGCAGGAGTGGCCAAAACCTAGGGGTTTTGCGTGCCACCCCCCCCCCTCCCCGACCTCCTCTCATGTTCTAAGGCTCTCCCACAACCTAAAAACTCCTTCCTAGCCTTCTGCTAGCCTCCTCCATCTCTGATCTACACCTAGGGTTCGTAGAGTCTCTCTTTTCAAGCCGATCTTCACTCAACTTCATCATGCAACGATTGAAAAAAAGGTAACACCTTGTACAGTTCAATCTTTCCCATTTAAATCATGATTTGAGACTAATGTGCCTATTTTTCCATGTTTTTCTTTGTCTTCTTCCTTTGTGGGGTGATTTGGTATACATGCATTTGTGTGTCATATGTTAGGTTGGCCTCTAAAAGCCAGAAGGGTGAGGGGTCGTCACGACAAGATCGGGTAGAATCAGGGGAGTCTCAGTTCCGATCTGTGGAGTGTCGGAAGAGATTCGACGAAAATGAATTCGTGTTAATGAGTTGCAGATATCTCAATAGGGTATATTTCCAAGAGAAAATCCCTCAAATCACTGAGATGGTTACGCATTTGGGGATGGGGCATTTAGTATATTGTCAGCATGACATTAATTTAGATTTGTGTAAAGAATTCTACGTTAATCTCACATGCATCGATCCTAATAATGATCTTTATGAGTCCATGGTAGCAGGAGTCCGCATCCCCTTCTCATCCACTGTTTTAGGTGAATTCTTGGGGTGTAGGGCATCTGACAATGTCGTCAAATATTTCCCTAAGATTGATGAGCCCCTTTCTTGTCATGACATCACTATTGATCAGATCCACATGCATTATTTTGGACGACATCGTAGTATTTTTTTAGCGCATTTTTGATGCTAAGAATATGAGTCCATTCAGTCATGTTTTGTATAAAATTGTCATAGAATGCATACTACCCATTGTCACCAAGGGGCGGGCAAGGATCTGACTACCATACTTGGTGATGATGCATGCTCTAGAGAGGAGGTTAGACATAGATATCTCTCTGCATGTGTTTACGTCTCTCAGCCATTTTTCCCATAGTGTGAATGGGAAGATTTACATGTCATTCTGCCATGTCCTAACCGAGTTCTTCGAGTCTCGAGGTATACGCACATCTAGCGGTCAGGTCCGTCACCTGTCAAAGGACTATGATCAGATCGGTACACGCCAGTTGTCCTTGGCAGGGATAGAGTGCAGACAGGGGGAGATTATCTGGAGGCAGCGTCCTGAGTCCTCCAGTTCAGATGAGGATCCTGTTGATGGAGTTACACGAGAGGAGTTCTCCCAACTTCGGTCGGAGGTTCATGGCCTCCGGAAGGACTTTCACAGTTTTCAACAGCAGCATGTGGGCTTCCAGCAGACCATGCAGGCGGAGGTTCATGGCATCTCACAGTTCTGCCAGGGGTTCCAGCGCCAGCAGGATGAGATGCTCGATATGATATGACAGCTACACCTCACGTATCAGACCCCTCCTCCTCCTCCTCCAGACGACTATGACATGCAGTAGCTTGGACTTGATTTGATGAGCTTAGTGTTGAGAGTGCCTTATTTGATGTTACATTTTATCTCTCAAACACTCATTTGGGAATTGTAAAACCTTCACTATTTTGGGGCCATGGCCCATATGACTTTCTTTATGTTTTCTTTTTAAGTCATGAATGAAATATATTTGCTTGTGCATTCATGTTACTTCATGCTATTCTTATGTTGTGACTTGAATATTCTTTCAAATTTATGAAGTGCTATTAAATGATAAGATATGACTTTGAATTAAAATCTTTGGTTATACTTTCATACTCATCATATAAGATTTTAATTCATGGTATAATGATAAGTGTATGGAATAAAATTGTGTTGATATCATAGAAGTTAGGGCAATTTACCAAAGGGCGTACGTAACAATACGAAATTACCAAAGGGCGTCCCATGGTTTCTATTTTACCAAAGGGCGCAGCCCTTTAAGTGAACTTCCTATTCTAACCTTGGCGCCACAATACACCTTTTCCATTACCATTTTCGAGACATCCGAACCACTTTTGCAGTAAAATAAAAATATGTGGTTCGGATGGCAAGGTCATTCTATCTCTCACCGCGAAAACGTAAATGGTATTGTTGAAGGAGGACATTGTGCGTGCCCTAGTTGTGCTTTAGTCGTTTGCTACTCCCTCGATTCCCTCCGCCCAACCAAAACCTAGGCTCCTATACAGGAAAGTGATAGTGTGTGATCCTGAGGCTGCTTGAAGTGTTAACGTTGAAGTTGATACTGCTCGGCACTATCAAAGTAGGATTTAGGGTTTCTGCAGGTTTGATTTGCATAATAATGGCAGGTAAAAGGTCTGTGGGTGGTTCCTCATCGTCTTCTTCATTGGCATTAATCACCAAGGTATGTGATATTGTTTATACTTAATTTTGCTGAATAAACACTGCTTGTAATATTGTTTAAACTTATTTTTGCTGAATAAACACTGCTTGTGATATTGTTTATACTTATTTTTGCTGAATAAATTTGTAATGTATAAAAACTGTAGGGTTCAGATGAGTTTGGGAAAAAATTACATTGGTGCAGTGTTTTAGGCCATTTTAAACATTTTGTTGAAGCATTTGAAATTTTAAAAGATCAACACATTGCGAAGATCAAAGAGTCGCCCTTCAGTATTTTCTTGGACATTCAAGAATTGCAGCATATCCGGGGAATTTTGGTAAATATATTTGAAAGTTGGGATTCAACCTCGCAAGTTTTTAAATTCTCAGGTAATAGTTTTAATTATGAATTATAAACAGTATCTATAGTAAGATAAAACTTGGATATAGTTGACCTTAAATGATTGATATTTGATCAATTTAAATGAGTGAATTTAAGGTGAAATTCACTTCAGGTCGGTAGGCCTGAAATGAAATAATTTCAGGCCTACCGAGGGCCTGAAGTGAATTTACTTCAGGCCCTAGGTAGGCCTGAAAAATTCATTTCAGGCCCAACGTGGGCCTGAAATGAATTCATTTCAGGCCCAACGTGGGCCTGAAATGAATTCATTTCAGGCCCAACGTGGGCCTGAATGATTCATTTCAGGCCCAACGTGGGCCTGAAATGAATTCATTTCAGGCCCAACGTGGGCCTGAAATGAATTCATTTCAGGCCCAACGTGGGCCTGAATGATTCATTTCAGGCCCAACGAGAAATAAATTGAAGCCTATATTGTTGATGATAACTAAAGATTTTAATTGTTTCAGGTGTACCGGTTGCGTTCACCAGACGAGATGTTGCTTTGGTACTGGGTATAGTGGACCGTGGAGTTTCGATCCCTATTAATTCAACTGAAGCATCGGGTGACCTCTATCGTACTTACTTCTCAAAAGAAAAACAACCTACTAGAACAAGAATTGAGGACTTACTTAAACATTATTCTAAAAGTGTTGAATCAGAGGATGATGTGTTATTAGTTTGTAAATTTTATATTTTGTATATATTTGTTTGTGTTTTATTTTCGTCTAGTACATATAAGGTCCCTCTAGGGCTTGTAGATATAGTAGATGATTATGACAATCTTGGTAGATTCAACTGGGTGGAAGCTATCCATAAATTTTTGTCTCCCCAATTACCTAAGATTGGGGAATTATTTTCATCAAGTCAAGGAAACCAGAGGACCACAAACCTCCCTTATGTAAAGGGATTTGCTGGGCTTTTGGCAGTGAGTAGAATTTACCTAAATTAAATTTTATAATATTTTGCTGTTATTAATGTAATTGGCTGGAAAACTTTGTGTAGGCATGGTTTTTGGAGCATGTACCCATTCAAAAACCATACAATGTTGAAGGACCCCGAATAAATAAGTGGAGGAATATTCCTTCGCATATTAGTAGGGTAAGGGACCTTGTCAACCAAATCAGCTCCGAAGAGGTAATTATTGTAAACTGTGATCTATGTTAGTTTATCTATGTTAGTTTGATATAGAAGCAGTAAAATTTGTGTACTTGGTAATTGACAGGTGATTGTTGAAATAATTCCTAACCTACATGAAAACACATTGTTTGAGAACCTTGAGATTGGGGATGACATTCCACAGCCAATAGCGACATCACAAGGACATGACACAGAAGATGTAAGGCCATGTGGTGAATGCATTCTTAAAGACACCCTAATCAAGGAGCTAACAGAGGAGAATATATGTTTGAATGAAAGGGTTAAGGAATTACTTTCAATTATTGAAAAAAAGGGCATGGAGGCTCAAGAAAGCTATCCTGTAGTCAGTCCTGTTTCTGATCCAGTATCTTGTAGAACAAGGAGAGGACGTGACCGAACTCGGTATGATTACAGGGATACTCCAATTGAGAGTCCAGTATGGCACCAACTATTACATAAGGGGAAGCGGAGAAAGGAACAAATATCAAATGTCATGGACAAGGGAAAAAGGAAACTTAGTGAGGAGGATATGGATGAAGCAAGAGAAACCATTACTGTAATGGAAGTCATGTCTGAAGAAGATATAGAGGAGGAGAAAAGAAGGACCTTCGAACTATACAAAATGAGGCTTCAAGGCATTGATGTATGTGACTTATTTTCATATTAATTACGTCAAATTTATTGAATTTGGTCATTAATTAGTTTGGTGTAAATTGTATCGATGTAGTTTGTGAAGAAGCATTTTATGAAGTCGAAGAAGAAAAATCAAGATAAAGAAGTGGCCTACGTGATAAATAAATTGGAGAACCTAAAGTAAGTTATGAAACATAGTTTAGTTAATATATTTGGGGCTTTAATATATAATCTTATCAATTAACTTGACAGGTTGGATAATGAATTTATCTGGGAGGATGCACCCTTTGCTTTGAAATTGCATTCATTCTTACAAATCCTCAATGGAGAGGTTTTTACAAAAGGCGAGGTCATTGATGCCTTTTGTAAAATGTTATTTAGGGGAGCATCCACATCTGGTAGGCCATACCACAAGTCAATATATTGTTCAACCTTCTTCACAGTAAGTGATGTAAATTAGTAAGAATTAATAGATTGTAGAAGACCTAGTATTATGATGTGGTTATTAATAATTTTGATTTTGCAACTATTTAGGCTTCAATAAGATCGTCAAGAAAGTTTTCCATGCAACAAGTGATGAAGACGGATATGATAGAACAAGGGTTTAGATATATTTTAATACCTTTGTGCAGTGATAATACACACTTTCACTTGTTGGCGGTGGATACAGAAGCAATGACTTTCATTCATTTAAATTCTCTTGCTAGTGGCCGTAAATATAAGCATGATTTTGACTCAGCGGTGAGCTACCTACCTTTATTCATATATATGTTCATCATTTGATAAAAATGTCATTGAAATTCATGATATATTTGACAGGTAAAAGAACTTAAACAATATACTCGCGAGGAACTTACGGCTATTCATCCATATCTACAAAGTCATCATCCCTTGGACAAATGGCCTTCCGTTAGACAAAAATGTCCCCAACAAGAACATAGGTCAGTAAGTGAGGAAGAGTTTGAAAATTTTAAAATGATCAAAGTATTTTATTACCCAACTTATTGAAATCTGAAATACTATTTGTTATTTTCAGCGTGGACTGTGCCTTCTTTGTTATGCAATACGTCCGATGTCTCCTATACGATGAGAAGATGGATTTCAAACAAGGAGATATGACGAAAATGAGATTTGATCTGACAGTAAATATTATGGGAGACATGTATTGTAAAACATGAGAGTGTCAATCTCTTGAAGTAATGTTGTAAAAAAACATCCTTTGCTGGTGATTCGGCTCCATTTGTATAGAAATTGTGTAATTTGTATGAATATAATTTATTGTCCAGAAAAACAAAACAATTGTGTGATGTTGATTCACATCGAGTTGCTGCAATGTAGTGTACCAACTGATACGGTAAGAAAACAACTCATAATGATTTGGACAAAGTTTGCACACCAGAAATAACATCTCTTTGGTTAACTCTAACTACTGACATATATCCAAGTACTGATCTAGGTCCATAAGTGGGTTTCTGATACATAATTTGAAAACATGACTTTATCGTCTCGAAGGAATTGAAAATTGGTATGCATTCTGTATTGAATTAGTAAGATGGATTATCTCTACCATAAATTTAAAATACTTGTTTCAAATTGTAAATTTTGATAATTAAATAAAATTAAAGGATTTGGTCACAACTTATAGATAAATATAGAATATTAATCTATAAATCATGATTTTATTTAATGGCCAAGGTGAGCATCAAATTTACTTTTCAGGAATACGGTGGGCCTGAAATAAAATGAATTCAGGCCCACGGTGGGCCTGAAATAAATCATTTCAGGCCCACGATGGGCCTGAAATAAATCATTTCAGGCCCACCTTGGGCCTGAAATAAAAACACTTCAGGCCCAAGGAGGGCCTGAAATAAAACCTTTCAGGCCCAGGGTGGGCCTGAATAGATCCATTTCAGGCCCAGGGTGGGCCTGAAATAAATCAATTCAGGCCCACGGCGGGCCTGAAATAAAAACACTTCAGGCCCAAGGAGGGCCTGAAATAAAACCTTTCAGGCCGAAGTTGGGCCTGAATAGATCCATTTCAGGCCCAGGGTGGGCCTGAAATCAAGTCATTTCAGGGTCTCTGTTAAACATTAAATACTTCTGATTTAAGTTGGTGGATAATAAATTTGTAGTTGTATAGGTGTAAGACGTTTTTAGAAGATAACTGATAAATATTGGTACTTAGTGTGCACATAAAAATCCACTGATCTAGCCTTGGTGATACAGCAAGATCAGAGGATTGGGCACCCAAAATCTCATCTCCTATCTCAACCCTAACTACTGATCTAGGTTTTTCAGAATTCCAGATATGGGAGGTCCATCAGTGAGTTTTGCTCAAAACTCACTGATACACCTAAATCACTGATCTAGCCTTGGTGATACAGCAAGATCAGAGGGTTGGGCACCCAAAATCTCATCTCCTATCTCAACCCTAACTACTGATCTAGGTTTTTCAGAATTCCAGATATGGGAGGTCCATCAGTGAGTTTTGCTCAAAACTCACTGATACACCTAAATCACTGATCTAGCCTTGGTGATACAGCAAGATCAGAGGGTTGGGCACCCAAAATCTCATCTCCTATCTCAACCCTAACTACTGATCTAGGTTTTTCAGAATTCCAGATATGGGAGGTCCATCAGTGAGTTTTGCTCAAAACTCACTGATACACCTAAATCACTGATCTAGCCTTGGTGATACAGCAAGATCAGAGGGTTGGGCACCCAAAATCTCATCTCCTATCTCAACCCTAACTACTGATCTAGGTTTTTCAGGATTCCAGATATGGGAGGTCCATCAGTGAGTTTTGCTCAAAACTCACTGATACACCTAATCACTGATCTAGCCTTGGTGATACAGCAAGATCAGAGGTTGGGCACCCAAAATCTCATCTCCTATCTCAACCCTAACTACTGATCTAGGTTTTTCAGGATTCCAGATATGGGAGGTCCATCAGTGAGTTTTGCTCAAAACTCACTGATACACCTAAATCACTGATCTAGCCTTGGTGATACAGCAAGATCAGAGGGTTGGGCACCCAAAATCTCATCTCCTATCTCAACCCTAACTACTGATCTAGGTTTTTCAGGATTCCAGATATGGGAGGTCCATCAGTGAGTTTTGCTCAAAACTCACTGATACACCTAAATCACTGATCTAGCCTTGGTGATACAGCAAGATCAGAGGGTTGGGCACCCAAAATCTCATCTCCTATCTCAACCCTAACTACTGATCTAGGTTTTTCAGGATTCCAGATATGGGAGGTCCATCAGTGAGTTTTGCTCAAAAACTCACTGATACACCTAAATCACTGATCTAGCCTTGGTGATACAGCAAGATCAGAGGGTTGGGCACCCAAAATCTCATCTCCTATCTCAACCCTAACTACTGATCTAGGTTTTTCAGGATTCCAGATATGGGAGGTCCATCAGTGAGTTTTGCTCAAAACTCACTGATACACCTAAATCACTGATCTAGCCTTGGTGATACAGCAAGATCAGAGGGTTGGGCACCCAAAATCTCATCTCCTATCTCAACCCTAACTACTGATCTAGGTTTTTTCAGGATTTCCAGATATGGGAGGTCCATCAGTGAGTTTTGCTCAAAACTCACTGAAGACCCTACACTGATCTAGCCTTGGTGATACAGCAAGATCAGAG
>JAGFNQ010009009.1:0-117317 GCA_024364735.1 Boesenbergia rotunda | reverse complement strand
TATCATGGAGAAAGTTTTGGACAACCAAATTTTAACCGACTGTAAGACTGATATATCGTTTCCTATAAGTAATATGTCATCGACATATAATACTAGGAATACGACTGCACTCCCACTAACCTTCTTGTACACACAAGGATCGTCAGGATTTTGTGAGAAATCAAACTCTTTGATTGTCTCATCAAAACGGATGTTCCAGCTCCTGGATGCTTGCTTCAGTCCATATATGGATCGTCAAAGCTTGCATATTTTGGTTTTATCAACCGATGTGAAACCTTCAGGTTGTATCATGTATACATCCTCAAGCAGGTTTCCATTAAGGAAAGCTGTTTTCACATCCATTTATCATATCTCATAATCATAATGAGCCGCTATGGCCAGGAGCATCCGAATGGATTTAAGCATAGCTACTGGCGAATAGGTTTCGTCATAATCAATCCCTTGTTTCTGACGATATCCTTTTGCCACTAATCTAGCCTTAAAGGTAACAACATTACCTTCCATGTCGGTTTTCTTCTTGAAAACCCACTTGCACCCTATGGGCTTAATCCCTTCAGGTGGGTTAACCAAGTCCCATACTTGATTTTCGTACATGGAATCCATTTCCGACTTCATGGCTTCAAGCCATTTGTCCCTGTCTGAACTTTTCAGAACATCATCATAACTGATGGGTTCGTCATCGCTAATGAGTAACACGTCGTTCGATTCACTTACGAGAAATCCGTATCTCTCTGGAATATTGCGTGTCCTATCAGATCTACGAAGAAGTGGTGTTGTTTTAGGTTCAACTGATAGCTCATCATTATGAGTTATTGGTTGTGGGTCTAGACTAGGTGTCTCTGTAATGTCTATTGGAGTTTCTTGAACTTCTTCAAGTTCAATACTACTCCCAGTGTCTTCTTGTAAAAGAAATTCTTTTTTCAGAAATACAGCATGCCTTGAAACAAACACCTTTTGTTCCAAGGGATGATAGAATTGGTAACCCTTTATTTCCTTAGGGTATCCAATAAATAGACATTTATCAGACTTAGCATCCAATTTGTCTGATACAGTCTGCTTCACATAAGCAGGACAACCCCATATCTTAAGGTGAGTTAAGTGAGGTTTCTTACTATTCCACGTCTCATATGGAGTAGTAGAGACTACCTTGGTCGGGACTCTGTTTAGCAAGTAAACAGCTGTCTTAAGCGCATAGCCCCAAAAGGATTTTGGAAGAGTTGCATGATTCATCATAGATCTAACCATGTCCATCAAGGTTCGGTTACGCCTCTCAGATACACCATTATGCTGTGGTGTATACGGCGGAGTCCATTGAGACAATATCCCATTGTCCCTAAGATAATCTTGAAACTCTTGACTTAAGTATTCACCACCCCAATCGGATCGAAGTATCTTAATACTTTTGCCAAGCTGTTTCTCTACTTCATTTCTGAACTCTTTGAATTTCTCAAAAGCTTCAGATTTGTGTTTCATCAAGAACACATACCCGAATTGTGAGTGATCATCGATAAAGGTAATGAAGTAGCTATAGCCTCCTTGTGCAAGAGTTGACATTGGTCCACATACATCAGTATGTATTAGACCAAGCAATTCTCCCACTGGTTTACCTTTTCCGGAAAAGGGTAATTTGGCCATCTTACCTTTTAAGCATGATTCGCATGTATCAAATGAACCGGGTTCAAATGATTCCAGAATTCCACATCGGTATAATTTGGTCATGCATTTCTTACTTACATGGCCAAGACGACAATGCCACGTATAGGAGTCTATTTGATTATCTATTCGAGCACGTTTGTTGCTAACTTCGATATTGAAAACGTCACCGGATAAATCTAACGTGTAGATACCATTGCATAAAGTTCCAGTCCCATAAAGAACATCATTTAAAGTTATGTAATAACAATTGTTACTAAAAGTTAAATGGTAACCCTTTTCATTCAAGCATGAAATAGATACAATGTTCTTTATTAACGAAGGAACAAAATAACAATTATCCAATTCTAAGACAAGTCCAGTAGGGAGCTTTAGCAAATATGTTCCGATGGCAATAGCAGCAATCTTTGCTCCATTTCCAACTCGCAAATTTGCTTCTCCCTTGACGAGTCTTCTTCTATTCCTTAGCCCCTGTATGTCATTACATATATGTGAGCTACACCCAGTATCAAGTACCCAGGTGTACGAGGAAATAGAGTGACATTCAATAACGAAGATGCCTGAAGAGGATCGGGCATCGGATGCCTTCTTCTTCAAGGACTCAAGATAAACCTTGCAGTTTCTTCGCCAGTGTCCCTCCTTGCCACAGTGATGGCAAGTGCCTTTTGGTGCCTTTTCAGTCTTTTTGGTCTTAGTTAACTTATTGGTGTCCAAAATGGAACGCAAATTCAGAGAAGACATGATCAAGTGATTATTCTAGAAATACAAATTGAGCTTATGTGAGAAGAATGATAATGAATGCATCAACATACATTAATTAAATCCTATTTATTTTTTGAATTGAATAACCCTTTTCATCAATTCGGGAGTTCGTAGAAACATCTCCAAATAGGTTGATATCCAACCATAGATAAGAACAACCATGGCTGTGGCCATCAAGTTATTCTTAGCTATGAAGGTAGGTAATTATACCGATTACATATTACATATATGTAACTATCACTTTATGCTATCAACTAATTGAATGTTTGCATAAATCATTGGGTTGTTAACTCATTAACAAGTATGAAACAATATACATAGCACCCAACTGCACCTCTCTTTACATCGACCTTGGCTGTGGCACAACAAATCGATGCTCCAAGCTTAAGGCTGACCCATTAATCAAGAAATAGTTTTAATATGGTTGGAGCTCATTCAACCGTTTAGTCAGGCTTGGATGTGTCCAACAACCAAAACTAAGGATTGACCTCTGACTCCAACTATATTAATCATAAACTAATTCCATGGTTTGAACATGTTGAGGTTCAAGCCGGGCATGGATGTGTCCATCAACCCAAACGAGAAATAAAACTCCGGTTCTAACCATATTAATGGAAGGTGTTGGCCTTAATATTTTGTAAGGGGTTTTGGGTCTCATCCTTTTCTTTCTAAGCACATTCATAACATATAATTATGTCATGTACTAACGATTTCCTTAATAAAGTATGTATGTGACTTAATTTATCAAGTCTCATTAATTGAATTAGGAACCGGATTTCCTAATTCTAATTTCATACTTTATTTAAGGAATTGTTTTGGGAAACAATTTCCTAAATTGTCATAATCAATTTCGGAAATAATATGTTTAAGACTTTGATTTCACTAAATCAAATCTTATTAAATTAAGAGACAGATTCCCTTAATTCAACCACATATTATTTTCATGAAAATCTTATTTAAGGAAATGAACTCTATAGGAAACAATTTTCCTAATTAATTTTGGAGACAATAATATGTAAGAAATCAAATAAGGAAATTATCGTTTGAGAATCACCTCAAAAATTTCCAAGATTTGATCACATATTTTATTTATGGACTAATTAATTACAACAAATTATTTTCATTGGGTGGCTCCCCGAGGCTCAGATACTCAAAGAAAAGAAATTTGTCGTAAATCTAATTTGGCCCGCTCCCCGAGGCGTAGCCAAATTAAACTTGACAATTCTTGTTCAAAATAGGAAATTAAATTACAACAACTAACTTTAATTTGGGTGGCTCCCCGAGGCACTCCCCAAAGTAAAGAATTTTATTAATAATTTAAAAACCAATTCGAATTTAATTGTCAATTAATGTTCCATAAATTTGTCTAGACTTTCTTGAAAGAAAATGCCCAAAATTGTGAGCTTTCCATAATAGGTTTTCAGAATAATTGTAAGTTTCTGGTACAAAGAAAACTTATATATTTCCAAAATTGAAAATTTTCCAAAATAGGAAATTTCCAAAATTGAAAAATTTCCAAAAATGGGAAGTTTTCACAGTTATCATAAAATTTCAGAAACTGGGATATTTCAAAAGTTTGCAAAATTTCATGAGGATTTCCAAACTTTAAAATTCCTAAATCTAAAATTTATCATAATTGGAAAGTTTCCATAATTGGAAAATTTTCCAAAATTGAGATCATGATAAAGTTTTCCGCAAAACAATTATATGATTATGTCGAACACTAACCGGCTCTGATACCACTGTTGGGACCGGGTGCATGTTGACATGGATGCGGATTCGTAATTTTAAAATTAATTACGTGCAGCGGAAGGTTTAGCATAAATAATTTCACAAATTATTTAATCACACATCTAAGCATGCAACCTTATATTGTGTAGACATGATCATACATTTAAAATTTTGCAGAAAGTAAACTAATTTACTTAGTACCTCGAGTAACTCGAAGGAAGGGACGAGATCCAACCGTAAGCGTCCCTTGGAAGCTCCACCTCTATTCGCGTCCACGCCGAGTTTTCTTCGGGATGACTTCGTAAAGCCACGAATTTCGTGCCGACAAGAACTACTAGATTCTCCAAAGGCACGACAAGAATACCAAGAGAGAGATGGAAAGACTAACCACCAAACGAAGAACGGAATCAAGATTCTGGGAGGAAGGAAGGAGTTGCGCCCACTTCTTCTTCTTCTTCGGCAGCTGCTTGGTGGTGGCTGAAGCTCACGGCAAAAGGGGTTCCCCCTTTTAGGGCCGGCGGCACTAGAGGAGGGAGAGGGAGAGAAGGAGAGAGAGAGAGGGCTTGTTTCCTTGATCTCTTTGATTGATTTCCAAGCCTTGCCTTGGTTCCTTTATATAGTAGCCTCTCAATCGCCAAGTCTCCTTTTTATGGAATAAATTTTTATAAGAAATTTATCATATAAATTTTTTTATGATTTATTCCATCATGCCAAGTTTTTATCATAATTTAATTTACGATAAAAGCAACCACGTCTCCCCTTTTTTTTTTCTTACGGAAAGAAATTTCTTTATATAAATTTCTTTATATAAATTTTTTTATCATGGTAAATCAATCCATTATTGATTTTATAAAATAAAATAAACCAATCCATGGTTCATTTTAATTTTCATGAAAAATAAATTTCTTTATATAAATTTCTTTATCATGGTAAATCAATCCATTATTGATTTTATAAAATAAAATAAACCAATCCATGGTTCATTTTAATTTCCATGAAAAATAAATTTCTTTATATAAATTTCTTTATATAAATTTCTTTATCATGGTAAATCAATCCATTATTGATTTTATAAAATAAAATAAACCAATCCATGGTTCATTTTAATTTCCATGAAAAAATAAACCAAACCTTGGTTTATTATAAAATTTAAATCATCCATAATTTTATAAAACAAACCACACTTGGTTTATTTTATAAATTGAACCAAACAATTTGGTTCTCCCCTTTTGATGTGGCCGGCCAAACAAAGAGGGTGGGGACCCTCTTTGGCCGGCCAAACCCAAGCCAAGACCATATGAATTAAACTCATTTAATTCGTCCAATAAGTCTTCAAAAGACTTAACCATTTTATGCTTCCGATGCGTCTCTGAAGAATTCAGATTCGACTTATCTCTCTTGATCGGAAAATCCAATTTTCAACTCGTTTTAAATCCCTCGAATTACTCGCAGTGCGTGTGACTAAATAGGTTTTCAATTTATGTTGGCCGTCTATAATCAACCAATTATAGAACGATCATGAGTGGCACCTAGTAGTACATCATGACCCCCAATTAATCGAAAGATCAACGGTTGACCTTAGAAATAATTCTGAAACCCTTCAGCAGCTATAATGAGTCGTGCCCCATTCCCTTCACCATCTTATACCCACTTTGTTCAGGACACGGTCTATGTGTGTCAGTCCCCACTAGGCTGACTACGTCACACCTAGCCCATGCAATGTTTTTCTCGTCCTACGGATTCTAGTTACTCTCATGTATCTAAGAGATTCATACTCTGAACATGTGATGCTCTGGCCAGAGGCTTCGAGTAACAATCCGACGATAGGCCTTGGGTATACATCTCCTCGCAAGGAGTGGTGAATCCTTTGTAGGTTGTTCAAACATTTTCGGACACTTCGGCTTATACCCAACCATCCTGGGTCCACACCTCCTTAGAGATGCTTGCTTAAGATGTCAAAGTATAAGTCTCCATGACCAAGATGACTTGAACACCGCAAGTCAAAGGAACATCGCACTTAAGCTACAGTAAGAACTTCATTGACATATCTATATGTAGATTACCATATGAAGTTTTACAGCCAGTCACTCCAATGAACTAGTTCCCTTAACTAGCATTCATGTTTATCTCCGGACATCCCAATGTCACCAGCCAGTGAGAATCAGCTGATTAGAGAATAACCCATGCTAGTCTCAACAGAATTGATAGTGTCCGTATTTATCAATTCATCGACTAGGGACAATTTCAATACTTCACAATTGCACATGTAGAGATAATCACTAGTTGTGAATTCATCACAAATTCTCTCATGCTGTGAATTGTATTGCGGACATTCAGTAAATGAGTTCAAGATCTCAATCAAATACACAAGCATGTATACTCAAATAGTGAATATTCATTTATTAAAATAAATGATTACAATCATAAGGCGATTGCCTTAGGACACTTCTCTGACAATACTAACATCCATGACCAAGATGACTTGAACACCGCAAGTCAAAGGAACATCGCACTTAAGCTGCAGTAAGAACTTCATTGACATATCTATATGTAGATTACTATATGAAGTCTTACAGCTAGTCACTCCTATTAACTAGTTCCCTTAATTAGCATTCTTGTTTATCTCCGGACATCCCAATGTCACCAGCCAGTGAGAATCAGCTGATTAGAGAATAACCCATGCTAGTCTCAATAGAATTGATAGTGTCCGTATTTATCAATTCATCGACTAGGGACAATTTCAATACTTCACAATTGCACATGTAGAGATAATCACTAGTTGTGAATTCATCACAAATTCTCTCATGCTGTGAATTGTATTGCGGACATTCAGTAAATGAGTTTAAGATCTCAATCAAATACACGAACATGTATACTCAAATAGTGAATATTCATTTATTAAAGTAAATGATTACAATCATAAGGCGATTGCCTTAGGACACTTCTCTCATATTACTAACATGTTCTTGACTCCAATATCTAGGCCTAAGCCTCTTCCCGTGCTTATCCTTTGGAGTCTCATATGGCTCTTCATGCGTGATTCGAAGGTCCCACTCCATCCCGAACCATGTCTCGATCCTTGCCCTCAAAAAGTCGAAATCTTGATGATCGTAGGCCGGTGGAGTGTAGATGACTTCCCCAAGTTTATCTTCCATGGTTCTTTTCCTCTAGCGTGTGCTCCCTTGGCGGTTAGTCCGATCAAGAACGGTCCTTCGCTCTGATACCAACTGAAGGATCGTATGTGGTATGCTAGAGGGGGGGGTGAATAGCATTTCGATTCTTCTTCTCACCTAAGTTGTTAGTTGCGCAGCGAAAATATACAATAAAATAGAACTAACAACGAGAAACAATGCTAACAATACCTATTTACTTGGTATCCACCCCGGCCGAGTGACTAATCCAAGAATCCGTCGGTGGATCACTCCCCGGATAACCTCCGGCTAGCTCTCGTCGCTCCTTATGGGTGGAGAAACCTCACCACAACACCTTGAGAACCTCTGAGCACAAAGACTACTGTTTGGTCCTTAACCAAGACCAAACTCGTCAAGAAGTCTCAGCCCCCACGAAGTCCTCTTTAAATAGGACTCGGGCTGAAACCCTCGCTACCAGTCGACTGCCCCCAGGGCAGTCGACTGTTGCCAGCCAGATTCGACTGTTGCACCTCAACGTTCGAATTCTCAGCCAGCTCACCAGCCACCTACCAGTCGACTGCCCCCAGGGCAGTCGACTGTGTTGGATCGAGAAATGCGAGAGAGGGGGGGGGTGAATGTCGCAATTCGTTCGGATTTAAAAAGAGCGGGTGCGCAGCGGAAATAAAAGAGAATACAATAACGCAAACACAGCTGGTTTACTTGGTTCGGAGCCTGGGTCGACTCCTACTCCAAGGCCCACGGTCGTTGACCGTTTTCTGCGGGCAATTCTATAAGTTCGCAAAGTTTACAATTAGATTTTACAATAAGGCAGAATAGTAAACTTTAAATACAACTCTTGTTACCGACGTCCGGTGAAGATTGAAGTTCTGGAGCAGCGGGACGTTGTCGGCTTGAGTTGGCAGCTTTCTGGAGCGTGTCGTGGAAACAGAAGAGCGTAGAATTGTCGAAGCAATTTGTTTTCTTTGAAGAGGGTCGAGGCCCTCTTTATATAGGGCAGAGGGCGCCCGACATGCTCGGGGCGCCCTCCACGTGGCTTCTGATCCGGCGTGCTCTCGGTCGTGACTGATCGCTTCAACTTCGGGATAACAGTTGACTGGGGCACTCGACGCGCACGGGGCGCCCGATTGACCGGTCAAACTTTATCACCGAGGCTTCGCGAGGGTGAGCTGCAGCCGCCTTCAGTGGCGTGGCACAGTGGGCGCCCGAGACACGCGGGGCGCCCGACATGCGGGTGCCCGATTTGCGCGGCGCCCGCGACAAGAGGGGCGCCCGACATGCGCGGGGCGCCCCCCAACGCTGTGCTATCGGAAGTTTACTTCTCTGCTGACTTTGGGTTGACTCTGGGGCGCCCGACACATCCGGGGCGCCCTGCTCAGCTGCGGCCTCACTCCTTTGAGGCCCTCTGAGCTGCAGAAACGCAGTCCTTCGGTCCTGCATCCAGGGTTAGTCCAAAATAGCAAATACTAAGTTGATTTTTCACAGCCTTAGCTGTCTTGGTTCTGACTTTGGGTCTCCAAAATGGAGCCCTAGGTCGAACCGACGCCTAATGTTCCCTCAAGGGGAACGCGTCCTCACCTACTCCTCTCGGGAGAATTTACTTGGTGCCACCCGGCTCCTCCAGTTGGACTTTTGCCTGACAGTCCTTTGTCAGGTCTTGGATACCGGCAGTCCTTCGCCAGTTGCCTAGCAGTCCTTCGCTAGGGCTTTGATACTGGCAGTCCTTCGCCAGTTGCCTAGCAGTCCTTCGCTAGGGCTTGGATACTGGCAGTCCTTCGCCAGCTGCCTAGCAGTCCTTTGCTAGGGCTTGGATACTGGCAGTCCTTTGCCAGCTGCCTAGCAGTCCTTCGCTAGGGCTTGGATACTGGCAGTCCTTCGCCAGGTGCCTAGCAGTCCTTCGCTAGGGCTTTGTATCCTGGCAGTCCTTCGCCAGGTGCCTAGCATTCCTTCGCTAGGACTTTGTCTCTGCACACTTGAGTAATATTGTTAGATCACAAACAAACTTAACTTTGAATCCTTTGCCAATATCAAAACAAGGTTCGATATGGTGCTTCCTGCACCAACAATCTCCCCCTTTTTGATTTATGGCAACACAATTCAAAGTTAAGTATAAACATATAACAGTTAAGAAATGAAGGAGTTATGAACAGTATAAGTGTAACAAAAAAAAAAATTTATACTCCCCCTAAATCCCTGAATACTTGTGTTATAAAATACTTAACTTAACACTTAAACTTTGACCCTTCCTCCCCCTTTGACATATATCAAAAATAAACATGATTGAACAAGGTAAAAATTTAAAAAGTTTTGCAAGCCTAAATTTTGTAACATAACTTTTACTTGGCTTTGCAAAAAAGGAATTTTATTTCGGCAAAATTTTGACGCCAAATTTCCAATACTTAGAAAATTACGGGGTTTGAAAGAAAATTTTCTAAGTTCAGATGATTCAAAATACAGTTAATTTTGAAAAATGATCTTTTGAAATCAAGTACAGTTAATTTTCAAAAATATGAACTTTGAAAAAGCAGGTAAAGTTAATTTTCAAAAATATTGAACTTTGAAAGATAAGAACTTTACTTTTTGAAAGACAGGAGAAAAAAAATAATTTTAGCCTTTTCTCTCCTTTCCAATCTCTCCCCCTTAATGTGAAATTCTTCTCCTTAGCCATATATCAATAAGGAAAAAAAAAATTTAAAATTTGTGTATCAGAGCCTATGAGTTTTGAAAACATAAAAATACTTAGCATAATTTTTGAAAGCATAGCAAAAGCTTAACATGCACCAAAACTCCACTTTGAAAGGCATTAAAAAAAAATTATTTTTGTAGGCAAGTCTTAGAACACTATTGCCTTGAAAATATTAGTACTTTTGAAAACATTATATTTTGAAAAGTAGAAGTACTTTTGAAAGATATTGTGCATTTTTGAAGATATAAGAAGATTATGCATTAAAAACTATAGGTGCTTTTATAATATTAGAGAAAATTATATTATGTTTTTTGAAAGCACTTACAAAAGTATTTATCGCATAATATTTTACTTGCATTGGTTACTTTTCCAGTCTGACACAATCCTAGGAAACCTTGTTAACTACAAGGACAGTTTCCTAAGTGTCCTGGAAATTCTCCAACTCATGTAAATACTATTTCCAAAAGAATTTTGAAAAAAATAATAGTATTTTAAAAAAAATTATTTAAGTTTTCAAAAGGATTTTAAACGTGCAGTGCATGAAAACATATAATTCAATAATTCTTTTAATTTAATCTCCCCCTAAACTTGACCCAGTCCTAGGAAGCTTGTTGACTACAAGCGATCTTCCTCTGAGTCTTAAGGTTTGATTTAAATTATAAGAATTGTCTAATAACAAAAAATAATTAATAAACACATTTCAGAAATTCTTCTCTTGACTCAAACTCCTCCTAAATTTGACACATCCCAGGAGTCCTTATGGATCATGAAGTGGACCTTCCTCTGTGTCTTTAGGGTTTATTAAAATCAAAAGAATAGTTTTGAATATCAGTACGGTAATATAATTTTAGGAAATTCAATTTGAAATGAAGATAATTTTCAAACATAAGCAATTTGAAGGCATAAAACTTCTTCTTTTAATTTGAACTTCCCTTAAATCTGACACAGTCCTTGGAGGCTTGTTGACCACAAGTTAATCCTCCTCTTGGTCTTAGGGTTTGTCAAAATTAAAGAACAATTTTGAACATGCCTTTTAAGTATGATGATTTTTAAGGAGATAGATTTTTGAAAACATAATTTGGTATGATAACACAGTTTTCGACAACCATTTTGAAATGATAATAACTTTTCAAAGATATTTTGAAAGAAAAAAAAAATAAACCACTCCCCCTTACTATTTAACTCAATCTAATGTCCTAGGGGATTTCAGTGTTATCCATGTTTGACTGTGTTGACTAGGGTTGACTGTTTTGACCAAGTTTGACCAATCAATGACTAATACAAAACAAGCCCTAGATTATATTTAAAAGAAGTCTATTGAGATATTTAACATGAAAAAAAATGTTAGAAATGAAAATATAGGGTACAGCAGACTGAATTAAAAAAAAGAGATGATTTTGAATAACTTTTGAAAATAATTTTTTTTTGAAAGGATATTGATTTGTGCTTTTAGGTCCTAGATGTCTCACCCAGTTCTACGTGGTCAAACATGTTAACCTTATGGGTTGTGTGAGACAAATATTTTAATTTTGAAGATAAATGATTAAATTGAATTTTGAGAATAATTAAGTTGAATTTGAGAATAATTAAGAATAATTAAGTTGAATTTGAGAATAATTAAGAATAATTAAGTTGAATTTGAGAATAATTAGGAATAATTAAGTTGAATTTGAGAATAATTAGTTTGAATTTGATTGAATTAAATTTAATTGATTTAATTAAGATTTGATTGAATTTAATTGATTTAATTAAGATATGATTAAATTTAATTGATTTAATTAAGATTTGATTAAATTGAATTTGAATGAATTGAATTAATTTGAGTTTGAATTAATTTGAGTTTGAATTTGATTTAGTTGGTTGGGTTGGACTCAACTTTTAGGTCCTAAGCATCTCACCCATTTCTAAGTGACAAAACAGGATATCCTTAACTGTTTTGTGAGATGTATATTTTAATAGAAAGATTTATTTTGAAAAGGCCATGATTAATTTTGAAAAGTTAAATTAATTTTTAAACCCAATTTAAATTTATTTTGAAAGGAGGTATTTGAATCTAAAATTAACTGAAAATTTGTGTTAGATTCGAATTTAACAAAAAATAATTTGAATTTGAATTTCAAAAATTGGCTTCCAGGTCTTGGCGAGGCACTAGGCCTTCTTTGGCCGTAGCCTTATGGGATCATCCACCCTTTCCTTGACAAAGCCTTTTAATGAAATTTCATTTTCAAAATTATTCTTTGAAAAATTTCTGGTCTAACTAGTTTGGGTCTTAGATCGGTAGCTTCGGCTAGTTCCGCCAAATTGGCTTCCCTAACGTACTATCATCTCACCTCCACCCAATACTATGTTGTTCAATTTTCAATTAACTGATTTAGTCCTAATCCTAATTCTAGGCAAAAAAATAAAACACATAATTAAAACAAACAATTGTCTAAGTAAGGTCACAATTGGAGTAATACTCCGGATTTTCGAAATCAGCAAGATTATGAATTAAATTTTCTAACTTATTGACCTTATGTTTTAGGGTTTCATTTTCTTGTTTCAATTTTCTGAAATTTGTTTTAATTAAGTTACATGAATCAATCACATTATTCAAGGTAAATAACGGATTTTCAAATACTGTAAATTTACCTTCGTTGATTGTTTGTCCGGCATTCTTGGTAGCTCTTTTATCTGTGCATTCACTTTTGCAATGCCCGAACTCCTGGCACTTGAAGCATTGAATGCGACTTTTGTGCTTTCGTGCTTTTGGAACTGATTCCTTTGTCGCCGATGGTGTAGACCGAGTCTTACGAGTAGGGCACTGATATTGGTAGTGCCCTCTCTCCCTGCATGTGTAACAAATTACATGATTAAAATTTGAATTTACACTTTTACCTTTTGGTTCTTTATTGGGAATCTCCCCCTTGATCATTGCCGCCTCGGATCTAGGCTCATCTTCTGATTCTGTGTCTGAGTCAGACTCGGGTACTAGTTGAAGTTCCTTCTGTGGTGGTTCTTTAGGAGTTTTCCCTGCAATAAAATTTACACCTTCCTCGACCATTATAGTATCTGTTTGATTATTTAATTCTAAATTTGAAAAGAATTCGAAATCGGTTACCGTCTCAGTCAATTCGTCGTCTAATTCTGGTTCGATTTTGGATTCAGGTTCAGACTCTGACTCGGCTGATTGTGCTTGGACTGAAAGGGCAAGATAATTTACCTGGTCTTCTTCTTCATCTGAGATCTCTTGATGAAGGTTTACCAATTTTTCCCAGATTTCTCTAGCACATCTGCATGGACCTACTAGCTCGAGTTGCTCCTTGGTTAGGCCGCATTGTAGGATTGCTGTTGCCCTTGCATCGGTCTCGATTTGATTGAGGGTGTGTTCATCCAATTTGTCCCACTCGATGGATGACTCATCTTCTATGGGAAACGAGAATCCCGTTTGGATGATCTGCCATAACTCCATGTGGGCCTTCAGAAGGGACTCCATTTGACATCTCCAAAACGTGAAGTTCTCGCCGAAGAATAGTGGTGGACGTGCACTGTTCCACTCTTGGTTGGCCATTTAGGATAATTCTTGCACACAGAGGGAAAAAGTAGAAATGTACCAAGACTTGGTCTTGGATTAGTAGTGCGGGAGAGAGAGAAAAATTAGCCTAAAAAACTATTGCACGGATTTCGAGGCAGATTAAAAAAGATTTATGTCAAAATTTTGAAAATGTTACTTTACCAATTTTGATGATAAAAAGTAAGACTTTAATGTTTGGAAAAAAATTTGCTCAGATTAAGGTAGCACGATTTTCGAGAAAAAATAATATTAAAATAATAATAAAAAAAGTTTATGACAAATTTTCAAAAGTTGATTATTTTGACAATTCTGACTTATGGTAAAAAAATGAGAATTCAAAATTAAAAAAGGCGTAAGGATTTTTTAAATCCACCTACAGATATTTTTTATTTTTAAAATAAAAGGCGAAGATGTAGTGGTGTTGATTAAAAAAAAGAAAAGAAATAAGATAAAAAATTTCGTAAATCCGAAAAACTTTCAAACTAGTGGTTGCACCAAGTTTGAACTACCCCGCTCTGATACCACTTGTTGGATCGAGAAATGCGAGAGAGGGGGGGGGTGAATGTCGCAATTCGTTCGGATTTAAAAAGAGCGGGTGCGCAGCGGAAATAAAAGAGAATACAATAACGCAAACACAGCTGGTTTACTTGGTTCGGAGCCTGGGTCGACTCCTACTCCAAGGCCCACGGTCGTTGACCGTTTTCTGCGGGCAATTCTATAAGTTCGCAAAGTTTACAATTAGATTTTACAATAAGGCAGAATAGTAAACTTTAAATACAACTCTTGTTACCGACGTCCGGTGAAGATTGAAGTTCTGGAGCAGCGGGACGTTGTCGGTTTGAGTTGGCAGCTTTCTGGAGCGTGTCGTGGAAACAGAAGAGCGTAGAATTGTCGAAGCAATTTGTTTTCTTTGAAGAGGGTCGAGGCCCTCTTTATATAGGGCAGAGGGCGCCCGACATGCTCGGGGCGCCCTCCACGTGGCTTCTGATCCGGCGTGCTCTCGGTCGTGACTGATCGCTTCGACTTCGGGATAACAGTTGACTGGGGCGCCCGACGCGCACGGGGCGCCCGATTGACCGGTCAAACTTTATCACCGAGGCTTCGCGAGGGTGAGCTGCAGCCGCCTTCAGTGGCGTGGCACAGTGGGCGCCCGAGACACGCGGGGCGCCCGACATGCGGGGTGCCCGATTTGCGCGGCGCCCGCGACAAGAGGGGCGCCCGACATGCGCGGGGCGCCCCCCAACGCTGTGCTGTCGGAGGTTTACTTCTCTGCTGACTTTGGGTTGACTCTGGGGCGCCCGACACATCCGGGGAGCCCTGCTCAGCTGCGGCCTCACTCCTTTGAGGCCCTCTGAGCTGCAGAAACGCAGTCCTTCGGTCCTGCATCCAGGGTTAGTCCAAAATAGCAAATACTAAGTTGATTTTTCACAGCCTTAGCTGTCTTGGTTCTGACTTTGGGTCTCCAAAATGGAGCCCTAGGTCGAACCGACGCCTAATGTTCCCTCAAGGGGAACGCGTCCTCACCTACTCCTCTCGGGAGAATTTACCTGGTGCCACCCGGCTCCTCCAGTTGGACTTTTGCCTGACAGTCCTTTGTCAGGTCTTGGATACCGGCAGTCCTTCGCCAGTTGCCTAGCAGTCCTTCGCTAGGGCTTTGATACTGGCAGTCCTTCGCCAGTTGCCTAGCAGTCCTTCGCTAGGGCTTGGATACTGGCAGTCCTTCGCCAGGTGCCTAGCAGTCCTTCGCTAGGGCTTTGTATCCTGGCAGTCCTTCGCCAGGTGCCTAGCATTCCTTCGCTAGGACTTTGTCTCTGCACACTTGAGTAATATTGTTAGATCACAAACAAACTTAACTTTGAATCCTTTGCCAATATCAAAACAAGGTTCGATATGGTGCTTCCTGCACCAACAGACTGGTCCCTAGCTGAAACCCTTTTCGAGTACATTCACACAGCACTCGACCCTCACGACTCGACTGACTCCTCCTCCGCAGCCTCGACTATTGCCTTCGCTCCCTCTTCATCTTCGGCTCCCGTCCCTCGGATGCACGTAAGCCTCCAGCTTGCCTCCATGCCATCCTTCACGCATGCCTGGAAGTCCGCGCCTATCAGCTCATCGTCCTTGCTCTCCAAAGTCCCTCGGATGCGCACGCAAGCCTCCAGCTTGCCTCCATGCCATCCTTCACCGTACCGAGGTTGTCCAGTCAAGTTCATATGTGTAACATGTACAACCTGCACACTCAACATACACATATAAGAACACAAGGGTAGACCTAACTTAAACCCTTTGCCCAAACATCAAAACCTACGGTCACTCCGGACCATCTTAGGGTTGATTGCTCCAATAAAATGATCGATTGGATCATTGCGATGCAAGATGAACTAGGTCAATTCGAAAGAAGTTAAGTTTGGGACTTAGTCCCTAGACCCAAGAAGACCACCATCATTGGAACCAAATGGGTCTTCAAAAATAAATTGAACCATAAGGGAGAAATCATAAGAAACAAGGCACGCTTAGTAGCCAAGGGCTACAATCAAGTTGAAGGCCTTGATTATGATGAGACCTATGCTCCCGTGGCCCGATTAGAGTCCATCCGATTGATGCTTGAATTTGCAACACATCGGGGTTTCAAGCTATATCAAATGGACGTCAAATCAGCCTTTCTAAATGGTTTAATAAGAGAAGAGGTCTATGTCGAACAACCTCCGGGGTTTGAGAGTATCGAATTCCCAAACCACGTGTTCAAGCTCAAGAAGGCGCTCTACGACCTTAAACAAGTACCTCGAGCTTGGTATGAGCGGTTGTCGACGTTCCTAATTGAAAAAAGCTTTGTTAGAGGCCAAATAGACCATACACTATTTCTATGGAGAGATGGTGACAATATATTTATAGCCCAAGTATATGTCGATGACATTATTTGTGGCTCAAACAACAAGGTCTATTTAAATGAATTCATTGGACACATGGAGAGTGAATTTGAAATGAGTCTAGTGGAAGAGTTGACTTTCTTCCTTGGACTTGAAATCAAACAAACCCGAGATGGGATCCATGTGCACCAATCAAAGTATACTCAAGAGATGCTTCGAAAATTCAACATGAGTGATTCAAAAGAGGTAACCACTCCCATGGCTACAAACACAAGATTAGACAATGATGAGAGTGGTAAACCTATTGATTTAACTCAATATCGAAGCATGATAGGTAGTCTACTATACCTCACAGCCAGTCGACCTGATATACTTTTTGCTGTGGGTATGTGCGCTAGGTATCAAGTTTGTGCCAAGGAATCTCACTTGATTGCTGTTAAGAGAATTTTGAGATACCTCAAGGGCACAATTGGTGTTGGTCTATGGTACCCCCGTACCGAATCGTTTGACCTAATTGGCTACACCGATTTCGACTATGCTGGATGCAAGTTGGATTGGAAAAGCACGAGTGGGGGTTGCCAATTCCTAGGATCATCTCTAGTTAGTTGGTCAAGTCGGAAGCAACATTGTGTTGCTCTCTCCACGACCGAGGCAGAATATATCGCCATGGGAGAGAGTATATCACAATTGTTGTGGATGATTCATACTCTAGAGGACTATGGATTAAGCTACAAGGGTGTGCAAGTGTTATGTGACAACATTAGCACAATTAACCTAACTAAGAATCCGGTCCATCACTCTAGGACTAAACATATTGAAGTGCGTCACCACTTTATTAGGGATCATGTTGCTAGAGGAGATGTTGTACTCTCATATGTAGAGTCTAAATCAAATCTAGAGGACATTTTCACTAAACCACTCCCCGAAAATGAGTTTAGCTTCTTAAGAAGGGAGTTGGGAATGTGTCGCGCTTCATAGACAACAAAATGCATTCAAAACCTTTGATGATCATTTCGAATTGTTGGGCGACAATTGGGTAACTTGGGGACATCTCACACAAACTATAAGGTTTACCAATATGTTTTTATTTGCTAGATATGGGATGAGATGCTAGGATCAACTAAATTTCTCGAAATGTCATTGCATCCCTTGAGAAATTTGGTTGACGAGATAAAAATCACTTCGGTGACCAAGTATGGAGAAAACCAATGCATAACACATGTGTACTTGGCTCCATGATCATACTTGGACATTTCAATCAAGGAAACTTGAATTTGATACAAACTTGGTTGAAATTGAGTAGATGGTTGTTGATTGAGTTTAACTCCACTTGAGTGGAGCAAAGTGATTGTTAAACCCATAAGGACCTTTGATCCTTGTTCAGGGATCAATTGTAGTCAAGGGATCACTTCCAAGATCGATAACTTTCATCAGATCTTGTCAGAAATCTTTTGGAAGTCTGAAACTGAAAGTTTCAGATCGTATCAGGAAAATCCAGGAAGCCTGATCGGTCATCGGACCGATCAGGAGTATGTCTGATCGGTCCAACGGACCGATCCAGCTCCTTTGCGAAAAATTGTCAAAACCCACTGTGTTGGTCTGGATCGGTCCCCGGACCGATCTGGCGCCCTCTGTGGTGATCAGTCCACAGACCGATCAGAGGGGTCACAGAACACTTCTCGAAAAAAAAATGACCAAACTGTTGGGACCGGGTGCATGTTGACAAGGATACGGATTCGTAAAATTTTAAATTTTTACGTGCAGCGGAAGAATTAGCATAAAATAATTTCTCAAATTATTTTAACCACGTATCTAGCATGCAACCTTATGATGTGTGGACATGATCATAAATTAAAACTTTGCGGAAAAGTAAACTAATTTACTTTGTACCTCGCGTAACTCGAAGAAAGGGACGAGATCCAACCGTAGCATCCCTTGGAAGCTCCGCCTCTATTCGCGTCCACGCCGAGTTCTCTTCGGGATGACTTCATAAAGTCACGAGTTTTGTGCCAACGAGAACTACTAGATTCTCTAAAGGCACAACTAGAAGATCAAGAGAGAAGAAAGGAAACTAACCACCAAGAAACGGAATCTAAATTCCGGGAAGGAAGGAGACGCGATCCGCTTCTTCTTCTTCTTCGTTGGCTCCTTCTTGGTGATGACAACTCACGGCAATCCCTTGGATTGGGAGGGTGATGCGCCGGCCCTAGGTGGGTGGACGTCGGCCCTAGGGTGAGTAAAGGGGGCGCCGGCCATAGGAGGAAAGGAGAAGGAGAGGGAGAGATTAAGAGAGAGAGGAAGAGAATTAATCTCTTGATCACTTAATTAGGAATTCAAGGCTTGCCTTTGGTTCCTTTATATAGTATCCTCTCCCTTGCCAAGTCTCCCTCTTAACGGAATTTTAATAAGAAATTTATCCTATAAATTTTCTTATTCCGTTTAAGCCAAGTTTTATTATAACTAACTTTATAATAAAACAAATACATCTCTCCTTTTATTATGGAATAAATTTTACAAGAAATTTATAAATTTTCTTTATTATGGTAAAATCAATTCATAATTGATTTTATAGAATTTAAAATAAACCATTCCATGGATCATTTTAATTTTCATAAAAAAGAATAAATTTCTTTATATAAATTTCTTTATATAAATTTCTTTATATAAATTTCTTTATACAAATTTATTTATCCATAATTTATAAAACAAATCGCGCTAGATTTATTTTATTAATTAAACCAAATAAATTGGTTTCTCCCCAAGTGTTGGCCGGCCAAACCAAAGAGGGTTGGCACCCTCTTTGGTCGGCCAAACCGAGCTGAACCCATCGCGAATTAAACTCATTTAATTCACCCAATAAGCCTTCAAAAGACTTAGCCATTTTTAGCTTCCATTGCGCCTCTGATTAACTCAGATTCTACTTATTTCTCTTGATCGGAAAATCCAATTTTCAACTCGTTTTAAATCCCTCGGATTACTCGTAGTGCGTGTGACTAAATAGGCTTTCGATTTATGTTGGCCGTCTATAATCAACTAATTATAGAACGATCATGAGTGGCACCTAGTAGTACATCATGACCCCCAATTAATCGAAAGATCAACGGTTGACCTCAGAAGTAATTCTGAAATCCTTCAGCAGCTCTAATGAATCGTGCCCCATTCCCTTCACCATCTTATACCCACTTGGTTCAGGACATGGTCTGTGTGTGTCAGTCCCCACTAGGCTGACTACGTCACACCCAGCCCAAGTAGTGTCTTTCTCGTCCTTTGGATTTCTAATTACTCTCATGTATTTAAGAGACTCATACTCTAAACATGACATGCTCTGGCCAGAGGCTTTGAGTAATAATCCGACGATAGGCCTGGGTATACATCTCCTCGCAAGGAGTGGTGAATCCTTTGTAGGCTGTTCAAACATCTTCGGGCACTTCGGCTTATACCCAATCATCCTAGGTCTACACCTCCTTGGAGATGCTTGCTTAAGATGTTAAAGTATAAGTCTCCATGACCAAGATGACTTGAACACCGCAAGTCAAAGGAATATCGCACTTAAGCTGCAGTAAGAACTTCACTGACATATCTATATAGATTACCATATGAAGTTTTACAGCTAGTCACTCCAATGAACTAGTTCCCTTAACTAGCATCCATGTTTATCTCCGGACATCCCAATGTCACCAGCCAGTGAGAATCAGCTGATTAGAGAATAACCCATGCTAGTCTCAACAGAATTGATAGTGTCCATTTTTATCAATTCATCGACTAGGGATATTTTCAATACTTCACAATTGCACATGTAGAGATAATCACTAGTTGTGATCTCATCACAAATTCTCTTATGCTGTGAATTGTATTGCGGACATTCAGTAGATGAGTTTAAGATCCCAATCAAATACACAAACATGTATACTCAAATAGTGAATTTTCATTTATTAAAATAAATGTTTACAATCATAAGGCGATTGCCTTAGGACACTTCTCTCATATCACTAACACAAACATTCTGTGTTGGCCTGGATCGGTCCCCAGACCGATCTGGCACCCTGTGTTGATCGGTCCACAGATCGATCAGGGGGCTCACGAAAAAACCTCTAAACCTACTGATCGCTTCCTGATCGATCAGCCGATCGATCAGCCGATCGATCAGGGGTCTGCCTGATCGATCACCCGACCGATCAGGACCAAGCCAATCCGATCAGGCCGGAGCCTGATCGGTCTGGACGCTACCAGATCAAACGGTGATCCGTTCAATCGCATTAAATTGCGGTTGGTGGACCGATCCACCAACCAATTAACTTCGTGTAAACCCTTTCTTCCCAAGCCCTAGCGTCGAAACTCACTTCTTGCGCATCCTCATCTTGTGCGAGAGCTCTTCCTGCGTCTCCTTCTTCCCTGCGCGTGGCTTCTCGCGATCTCCTCCCTGCGTGAGAGTTCTTCTGCTTGCTGTTGGTATTCTCAGCAACTGCTAGCCGCAAGCTTTCCCTGCGTTGCGATTCTCTCTTGTGCAAGTTTCAGAGAGTGTTTTTCTCCAACCAACTCGACAATGGCACCTAAGTAAGGGTTTCCTTCTTTCATCTTGTTGCTCACTTCAAATATCATAATATGTGGTGAACTAACCATGATGTTTTTCTTGGGGTTTCCTTTGGGTGTGTGTGTCATGTGTGCCATGACCTAAATATGATCAAATCTCTCTATCTTTTGATTATTGTTCCCATCTCATCTTACACTGATAAATCTTACGCCTTACATTGATGTT
This sequence comes from Boesenbergia rotunda, assembly GCA_024364735.1. Taxonomy (NCBI): domain Eukaryota; kingdom Viridiplantae; phylum Streptophyta; class Magnoliopsida; order Zingiberales; family Zingiberaceae; genus Boesenbergia; species Boesenbergia rotunda. Next base: position 96,160 of record JAGFNQ010009009.1, on the reverse strand, counting down.
CACTTGATTATTCTATACCGTGACCAATCCTCTATTGATCTTGTGTCATGATTATGTCCACTTGATTCACTTCATTTGATACACTTGTTGTCATGATCTATTCAACCATTTTAGAAAATCATCCAAGGGCAAGGAACCCGTAGAGGGAAGCTCAAAGGGCAAAGACCCTTCATCATCTACACCCCCTTCAAGACCTCCACCACCTCCACATACCAGATTTCAAAATATTCATTATGCACTAGACTTTCAATGGCACACTTTTAAACTCATGCCATGTCGAACTGTGGACCAAACCTTTATTTACGAACATTGTCCAACAATACGGCAAATCATTGAACACTATGACCTTCAATCCATTCTTTTCCTTGAGAGGGCAATCAACTTTGATTTGGTCTCTGAATTCTATAATAACATGGTCAGTGGTGAGGGTACGGGGTGGAGGACTCGTGTGGCCAGTATCAACCTTGATTTTCATCTATCTGCCTTCACTGCATTTCTTGGCTGTCGCCGATCAGACAATAACTTTCCACTCTATATGTTTCTTTCGGATCCTCTTCCGGTTCCCTTCAATGGAGTCACTCCTGACTCCATCTACGAGTATTTTCTAGGCCATCCCAGGCCAAGGGGTCCCGGTGAGCGCGCCCGTGATTTTCCCACATTTCCTGCTCTTCACCTTTTCCCCGTTGAGTATGTTTTGTTTAAGATCATCACTAATTGTCTCCTCCCAACTACTTCAAAACACTTAGATGAAATTCACTCTTTCCACTGCTTGATGCTCTACGGGATGCATTAGCAGTTAGACTTTGACCCAGTGACTTCCATCTATTTCTCCATCATTATCCACGGTCAAATGTACGGTCAAACAGTTTACATGCCGTTTGGCCATATCATCACTGCCTAGCTGGAGTTGGTTGGTATTGACGTTTCACACGACAACATTGTACCCATGGTTCGACAGGACTGTCGACTTGATCGTCGCATGTTGGCCCAGTCTGGCATTGTTGTCGAACCACAGGGGCTGAGGTGGAAGGATCGGCGACGTGTGGGGGAGTTACCGGGAGCAGCCCCTGATCAGGAGCCGTCCGCTGTTGCTAAGGATTACGATGAGTGGGATCCTGACCTCCGCTGGCAGGTTGCAGAGCTAGAGCGGACGATGCAGCGCGAGCTACATATTTCCGAGCTCTGGCAACAGGAGGTCAGCTCAGAGTTTCGGTCCTTCGATCGCCGACTAGACGCTCTAGCATCCGACGTTTCTGGGATCTGCTCACTGCAGGAGACGTGGTATGAGGAGTGGTACCATCATACGTTTCCTGGAGCTGCGACCTCCAGCAGCACTCCACCAGGGGATGTTATATGTATTGATGATTCATCGGACGGTGACCCCGTTGAGGGTTGATGCTATTTGACTGTCTGGATTGTATAACTCTATGGCTAGATGCCTATGACTTGACTTTGCTTTTTCATATTTGACTTACTATTTTCTGCTTATTGATTGGCTATATGCTTGTTCATAAAATTGTTATCGTTATGTATACCTCATTATGCGTTGCTATGATTATGCTTATGATGTCATGTTCATATGTTACATATGATTGTTTTGCCATGTTCTATATCTTTATCATATGTTTTCGTATGGTTTCAAAATTCAATCAAATATTTTGTTGTTTTGGGAGACCCCTAGGGTTAAGGGGGAGTATCGTTAAACTTAACAACTCGTCTACACCCTTTTTGGTGTTTGACAAAGGGGGAGAGTGTGGTTGGTTAAGTTTGGGATAATTATGTTGTAGGGGGAGGATCCTGATTCCCCTATGATTCTAAAATTTGAATTTGAGAAAATTAATTTCAAAATCCCTAAACATAAAATCGGGTTGTCAAACAACAAAAAGGGGGAGATTGTTGATGCAGTCTGACCCTGATTGTTGTTTTAGTGTTGACACCGATTTTAGTTTGGGTTGATGATTATGATTATGATTAAGTCCTGGTCGTGGACTAGGCATACCTAGTGGGACTAGGTGTGAGAAAATCCTAGCTTGGAGGGCTAGGTGTGGAAAAGTCCTAACCTGGAGGGTTAGGTGTAGAAAATCCTAGCTTGGAGGGCTAGGTGTGGAAAAGTCCTAATCTGGAGGGTTAGGTGTGGAAAATCCTAGCTTTGAGGGCTAGGTGTGAAAAGTCCTAACCTGGAGGGTTAGGTGTGGAAAATCCTAGCTTGGAGGGCTAGGTGTGAAAAGTCCTAACACGGAGGGTTAGGTGTGAAAAAGTCCTGACTTGGAGGGTCAGGTCCTAGCCTGGAGGGCCAGGTTGATGAAATCCTGGCTTGGAGGGCCAGGTCCTAGCTTGGAGGGCTAGGTTGGATGAAATCCTGGCTTGGAGGGTCAGGTCCTAGCTTGGAGGGCTAGGTTGGATGAAAGCCTAGCTTGGAGGGCTAGGTTGGAGTCCCTGGATCGGTCTGGTGACCGATCAGGGAAGTTGGCACGGTGCTCCTTCGTGGATCGGTCTGGCGACCGATCCAGCGATGACTGATCGGTCTGGTGACCGATCAGGGAGTATGCGTTTCACTCACTGCACGACTCCTGATCGGTCTGGTGACCGATCAGGGAGCCCACAAGTGAGTTGAGTTCCCCTGCTGCTCTGCTCCTGATCAGTCCGGTGACCGATCAAGGAGCATCTAGTAGGTTTTTGGGAACCATACTGATCTACTCCTGATCGGTCTGGTGACCGATCTGGAACACTGTTCAGACCGTTCTGGAGAACGATCAAGTGTTGCAAGTTCCTCACTATGACCGATCAGGACGGAGCCTAATCGGTCTGAGCATGCCATGATCGGTCTGGTGACCGATCAGGAGGGTTGGACTGCGAAGCTAAGAAATCGCCCTGCAAAGGGGTGGATCGGACTGGTGACCGATCCACAACCTGGGATCGGTCTGGTGATCGGTCCCAGAGAAATCGCGATTTCTGATTGAGCGTTGGGGACCGATCAGGATGAAGCCTAATCGGTCTGAACCCACCCTGATCGGTCCGGTGACCGATCAGGAGGCTCTCTGATCAGTCCGATGACCGATCACCTTAATTCAAAATGCACTGTCAGACGCTCTGATCGCTTCTGAACACATCTGATTTCTCTGCGCTTAATCTCTGATACTTGATTCACTGCTGATTTGCTGTGCTAATGCTCTGATTAAGTGTGCAGGTGACAGGGATGGATTCAAACACTCAAGGACAGTCAATGAAGGTCTTTCCTTGGAGCAGGTTTGTCCGTTTTCCATCTCAGGTTGCAACGGGCGCTGGCGCTAGCTGGAGCTGCTGACTAGGGCTGGCCTGAGGGAAGCTCAGGGAGTCCAGGAGAGCTCAGTAGTAGCTGGCTGTTACAGGGGAGCAGCTGGAGGCTGCAGTGAGGTGGTGACCTGGTGATCGGTGAGCTGAGACTTAAGGGCTCTTGTGGCAAACAAGTCTCAACAACAAGGTTACAGCGTGTGTTCTTGCGACATCTTGTGTTCTGCTCGTGCGATCTGTGATTCCATCATCTTGAGCAAGCAACTGCGATCTCTGAAGCAACCTTGCGTTACTTGAGCATTTGGAAGAAGAACCAGGAAGCTTGGTGAGTCCATCAGCGAGAAGACACGAAGAAGGGAGTTCTTGCGTGAGATCTGCGCTGGGTGGAGCTCGATGAGAAGTTTGCATGGGTTCTTGCTGTCCTAAGTGCTCTGTAAGATGCTTCTTGTGTTTCATTGTGCTTAAAACTCTATCTTTGTTGAAACGCTGTGGAGAGGTTACCCCACCGAGAAGGAGGTTGCATTTTATCCGGATTTTCCGGGACTTGATCTGCCGATGATCAAGGGATCGCCCACCTTAAGGGCACGCCAAGGAGTAGGGGCAAGTTATCCCCGAACCTTGTAAATCCTCTTGTTAGCGTTTTGCATTTGTGCTTAGCTTAGGGTTCATTTCTGCATACTCTGTTTTACTTTAGCTTCCGCTATGCTACTAACATTTAAGGTGTAGAAATTCGATAGTGCCAAAGTTTAAGTGTCTGGCTATATTCACCCCCCCCTCTCTAGCCATCCAAGTTCCAACACAATTTGCTCAGAATCAGGTATATATTCAAGAGAATGAGGTACTATTCTCACAAAATCAGGTACACATTCCCTTGTTTCTTGATAATATAATAAGGATTAAGGTTATTGACACCACTGCTCCAATATGTGCTTCCCATGATCGATTAGGGCACATCTTCCAGATTATTAGGTATGAAAAATACACAATAGAGCTTTATGGTTATCATGACCATAGACAACCTAGCATGAGAATGAATACCTTAGAAGTAGAAGAGAAAAAATGCATGTATCTGTCTTTCGCATTACCTTATGTCGTGTACACCTACAATCAAATTCATGAAAAGGGGTTGGTGAAGGTGAGTTTTTTTATTTATCGACATATTTTCTTGTTTCCATAATAATATGATATGGATTAAGGTTAATTACTTCCCATGATTGATTAGGGTCCATCAGCCAGATTATTAGGTACGAAACATCCAAATTCAAGTACGTGCCTGAGCAAATTGAGTATCGTTGGCCAGAAATTTAGTATTCAGGTATGAGACTCCCTCTTTAGTTCTCAATGGCTCAAGAAATCAAGTACAATTGGCTCAGAATCAGGTATATATTCAAGAGAATGAGGTACTATTCTCACAAAATCAGGTACACATTCCCTTGTTTCTTGATAATATAATAAGGATTAAGGTTATTGACATCACTGCTCCAATATGTGCTTCCCATGATCGATTAGGGCACATCTTCCAGATTATTAGGTATGAAAAATACACAATAGAGCTTTATGGTTATCATGACCATAGACAACCTAGCATGAGAGTGAATCCCTTAGATTATCAGGTACGAAATATCCAAAATCAAGTATGTGTCTGAAATTTAGTATACTTAACCAGAATTTGAGTATTCAGGTACGAGACTCCCTCTTTAGTTCTCAATGGCTGATAAATTCAAGTACAATTGTCTCAGAATCAAGTATATATTTAAGATAATTAGGTACGAAATATCCAAATTCAAGTATGTGTCTGAGTAAAATTGAGTATACTTGGCTCGGAATCAAGTATACTCAATTGGGACACAAGTTATATTGATTAGGGTACATATCCAATTGACTCAGTTTGTACTATATATTTCCACGAATGAGCTATTTGAACTTACAGGTACATTAGGATGCAAGTTATGCATTAATTAGTATGGGCATGATACAAAGTCAGAAACTATAAGCACACTTTAGGGACACTTGACCACTTGTTATTGGGGATATTTTGGCACTAACACATGATACAATGTCAGAAACTATAAATACAACCATAAGTTTCCACTCCACAACATCAACTTCAGACAAACCAATTCTTGTACAAAACATAACCATCAAACATAACATATACCTTATTTATCCAAATTTGTACTCAAGTTTCTGACAGATTTTGTCTATGAAACTCACAAATTCAACCAAAGAAAAATGAAGATATTGCAAAGTTACCTAACCAAGTTCATAAACATAATCATAACTGACACATGGTACAAAGTCACATAAACTATAACCATAAGTTTCCACTCCACAACTATAGTATATACTATAACAACTACAGATCAACTTCAGACAAACCAATTCTTGTACAAAACAAAACAATCACAAATTTGTACTCAAATTTCTGGCAGAATTAGTCCATCAAACTCACAAATTCAACCAAACTACATACAACATATTGCAAAGTACCTAACAAAGTTCATAATCATACTAATAACTGACACATGATACAAAATCACAAATACCATAAATACAACCATTAGTTTCAACCACATAACCATAGTGCACAATCATAACTGACACATGATACAAAGTTCATAAACATATTGCACAATTTTTTTCTGCCCCTGAAAACACCAATGCAGCCGCCATTCAACCAGAACCAATATGTAAATCCCCAATGCTGCCACTGATACATGTCTGCTTTCTCGAACGCAAGACCCTGCTCGATTCCCCTTCTAGCAATCTCTTTTTCCTGCAGAAGTGTATATCAAAAAGTATTAGACTACCCATACAAATTATAGAGTATGATTGCAATAATAAAACCAAGTGTTTACAAACAAATCAAGCATACATAATTTTGAGCATAACAGCTAGTTTATAGCTTCTTTGCAGCTTCGCCTGTTGTGACCTTTCTTATGGCAACAACTACACTTTGACGCACGTGTTTCAACTTGTGATGGTATTCTCTTAGTCCTCCTACGACCTGGCTGACTGCGAACATCTGGAGCATTGATTACATTTCCTTCATCAAGATTTGACTCATTATTGTCAACAGTTGGGATTGGATTAATAATTCATTTGTATGCTTGGCGATACATTCCAATCTTGAAATACTGATCACAGAATTCATATAACGACAATGACTTCGACTCAATAGCAACACAAGCATGCTTGCATGGAAGCTTAATGATCTGCCAAGCTCTGCACGAACAACTCTTATCAATTAAATCAACAGCAAAGGATTTTTCCCCATCAACTACCGCAAACCTCCAATTACATGACCGATGCACTCTTAACTTTCGGGATTCAAGATAAACACTAGCAATAACCATCTCCTTTTTGGGACTTAATTCCTTAACCATCGTCATTGTTGATTCACGTCACCGATGCATTATGTTCATGATTTGTATGCATATGTGATCCACTATAGCCACAATAGGGAGATAACGAGCTGGTTTAACCCAATTATTCCAACACTCGGCCATGTTATTATTCATAACACCCCATCTATCACCAAGAAATAAAGCATTTGCCCAACTTTGTGGCTGGGAATGCATAATAAATCCTATGGCAAGTGGCATGAAGTCTATGATATTTTTTATATGCTGTTCATGCTCCTGCAAAGATGGTGCATATGCAGCTTTCTTGAATACTGAAGACCAGTGTTTTTTGTTATGTTTTGGATAACTTCGCATTACCTATAATGATAAAAAAATCTTTTTTTATTCAAAACATGTATTAAAATTAAATTCAAAACAAAAGTAGGGTTTTAATTACCTGCTTCACAAAATTATCCACTAAATGCCTCAAACAATACGCATGGTGACTACCCACAAATAGTTGCTCAACTGCCTTCATAATCCCAGGGTGTCTATCGGAGAAAAATGTGAACTTATTGAATGGAATACTTTGATATGAAAGTAGCACACTTCTCAAAAGATAACAAAACCATTCCCAATTATCATCATTCTCTGCATCCACTACCGAATAAGCAATTGTTAAAATATCATCATTGGCATCCTTCGACACAGCAACTAGGATACTACCTTTATACTTATTCTTTATATGAGTCCCATCCAAAAAAATCAACGGCCTACAACTAGTAACAAAACCAACTGCACATGCATGAAAACAAATAAATAGCCGTCTAAATTTATTAGTTACAGGATCAACCTCACACTCAGTAATACTGCCAGGATTTGTTTCTCGAATAGCATGACAATACCATCTTAACCTATCGTAGCATCTCGTCTCTGTACCATGAATATCATGCATCACTAATTCCTTGCCTTTCCATACTTTGCGATAGTCTAACTCTACCCTATAATCTCTTTGCAAGTCTTTTTGAATTATACAAGGGTGATAAGAGGGCTCTTCTCTCAATTTTTCTTTCACCACATTAGCAATCCAAGTTGCATCAGCTTTAGGATGTCCTCTAGTACGTAGATTATTCTCGTCACATGTATGCTGCAGGTTACATTTTCGGATCCCAAATATACCATCTGCTTTATATTTTGAAGCATGAATTCTCCATCCACAACTCCTTTCACTACAAATAGCAATAACCTTCTCGCTGTCATTTTTTCTATATAAAAATGAGCGTCTTGTAGCAACAGCATAGTTTTTAACACATCTTCTAAAATCAGCAGCATCTGTGAATGTTTGCCCTTCACCATGAATGCAATTAATCCAAGCATCTATAGTATTCGGCAACAAAGTGTGTTCAATCTCCTCATCACTCCTAGATTGTGTCTGTTCCTCCTCAACCCTTACCAGTTTGATACAAAATTATTAAGATGAACCATACACAAATAAGTATAAAATAAGGGCATACCATACATACATAATGAAAGATATTGAATTTAAATAAGATTAGTAGTGCCAAATAAACCATATCATATGCACTTATGCTAGAAGTAACATAACATATTATAAAAACAAAAATATGAAATGTTTACCTCTCCAAATTTAGGTTGCCAATGTATGCATTTCTACTCTCTACCCTCAAATCTATCATACTGAGCTTCAAGCACATATGAAGATGTATCATATTCAGGACATCATCATCGTTATTCAAAGTCACGTACATCTTATGTTGTGGCGCTATGTATTGCAGAATCATAGATTCAGGAGTAATCCCACACTTTTTTTGCCAAGACTCACAAATATATCCAGCAAACTACAACCACTGAAAATTGAAATCACAAACAACTCATTCTTGCACTTACAACTACCCAAAAATGCAAGGTTGCAAGGCCCAGTTCCAGATTCCATTTTTCGACCTAATCCACAAAAATATAGCATTTTATTCAAATATAAATTGAAGATCAATATTCATATAAACTGAAGATCAATGTAACACAAATTTTTTTCTCCATCAACCAAATATTGGCCATCAACTCGACAATCAACCAAAAATACACGAAAATCCCACAATCAACCAACAACTAAACGCAAATCTCATTGAATACACATAATCAAAAAAACTAAATGCAAATCTCATGGAATCATTCAATCAAAAAAGATCAAACTCAGACTCACTGATAAAGGTGTGATCGCCTCTTTGAGTTAGGGCTAGAATGCGTGGCGTTACCAGTTTGGGCTGCGGGCGGAAAAATGAGCTGAAAAATTGTGATTCCCTCTTTGAGTTACGGCAAGAAGGCGTGGCGCTACCAGTTGGGGCTTCGGGCGGAAAAATGAGCTGCAAGGGTGTGATCTCCTCTTCGATTTTGGCTTCCAATGCATCAACGTCGGCTTTGTTCGTCAGATTTTAGAGAAGGAACATGAAGGTGAGTTAGGGCAGGCATTGCAGTTGGTGGTTCGGGCAAAAATTTTGAGCTACCTACATATGAGTTTTAATTAAATTCAAGGGCAATTAAGTAAATACACATTTTCAAGGGAGGTGCAGTTGGGCATCAGGTTTTGGCAGGGAGTTGAAACTCATTTTCTCTGACCTAGGGACTGAATGCAGAGTTTGACCTGCCATTAGGGATTTTAAGCCAATTTACTGTAAAAATAATCACATGTTATGATTTCAATTTTCTTTTTCATTCAATAATTTCTTCTTTCTCCTCTTGAATATGTCTTCAATTTCTTATGATAATTGTTAGATCTCTAGCATGAAATACAAAAAAAAAATAGTAAACACTTACAGTGATTAGCGAGGAAGAAAAGTGGAGAAGTTGTCATCGGCAAGAAAGTTACGTGACGAACACTTCTCGGCGATTCCTTGAACCAAATCCCTCTGTTCTCTTCTCGCGATGAATCCTTCCCTCGTTGCTTGCGATGAACTCATCATCTTGCACTTGGACGCTATTTATAAGAGGAGGGAGTCTTTTCCTCTACCTCCATCAATGGAGGAAGGTGAATGGGTATCTCTTCCCATTCCACCATTAATTGAGGGCGATGAAGGTGAAGGGATGCCCTTTCACCTACTCAATTCCAACATCTCCCACTCGTTCAAGTTAATCCATAAAGGTCATCTAGTCACAAAGACCATGTAAGAACATTCAATTCACACTTCATTGAAAATGGTTCGTGCGACAACAATCACATTGAGCAATTACTGCTAAGAAAGTTGTTACACTTAACTTAGCTGCTCTATAAAACGAATCTAAGATATTAATAACTTACCTTTATCCTAGATTAAATATTTACATTAATATGAACATCTCTAATCCCTCATTTGACTACTATGTCAAGAGCATGTTCAACATCTCTATTTAATATATTTATTCATAATCATATTTTAAGTATTCAACAAAAAAATGTAATTGATCGACAAGTAAATAAATATCATAGATATAAATCAATTTTAATCTTCCTTTTTAGCTAGAATCTATTCATTCTAATCAATTGCTTTCCTAATTATGCTCCGTAGACCGAATCATCCATAGTCAATAGGATACACACTAAAGTAGCAAACACTGATTAGAATTTCAAGTAGACAGCTAAATAGTCACTTAGGGTAAGATTGAGATTAACTTATAATTTCAAGTGTCTCACATAGTAGAGAAGCAGGGATCCATTCTCCTATTACCCTTATTGTCGCTATAGCACATGTGGTATGAATCACATGCTACGATGTTATTCTCTTTACCAAAAAGAGTGTATGTTTTTCTCAAATATTTAACATCGTACAGATTTTGATCTAGACATACATAATGTCTAATCCGAATTCAACTTATGAATTCTAATTTGGTCTTTAACAGGTTTAGTAAATGGTAGGTGCATTTACTTCGACCATTACATAAATGATCTCATCTTGATACAAAAATCAAGGCGACATCAACTTACGAGTATGTCTCCATTTACATCTACATAAACTGTCTCATAAGTAATGATCTTACCTCTATTTATACTCAACAAATAGAGACGATTATCCATGTGAGTGAATCAATCTCAGCCTGCCAACATGTTCATTGAGACTTTTATCTAAATGTAACAAATACATTTACACTGAATAGATCATGACATTTCATATATATAACAGTCTTTACAATGTGTTATATCTTGTGTAGTCCCAAAGACTTCACATGCCCATGAAATGACTCTTTAGTTAATGGCTTAGTAAAAGGATCTGCAACCATCACTCGTGTAGGGATGTACTCAAGAATTATCTTTCTCTTGTCAACAATATCCCTTACAAAATTATATTTAATTTCTATGTGCATGCCTTTGTTGTGATATTTAGGATCCTTGGAAAAAGCTATAACAGCTTGATTGTCACAATACACTGTAACAGGATTCCCACTGTCCTTAGTAATCTTTAGATGCTTTAAGAACCTTCTCAACCAGACAGCTTCTTGTACAACCGCTGCACAAGACACATACTCAGTCTCCATTGTCGATAGCGCTACACAAGTCTATTTCTTGCTGTTCCATGAGATGGCGGTACCATTCAGTAAGAAAGTATAGCTAGATATGGATTTTCTATCGTTAAGGTCCTCTGCCCAATCTGCATCTGTGTAGCCCTTTAGGATCAACTTTGATCCTTGGAAGTAGAGACAATAATTTGTCGTCCCTTTGAGATATCTGAATATCCTTTTCACCGCTTTCTAGTGTCTCGATCCTGCGTTTGACTAGAAATGACCAACTAAGCCAACAATATAGCTTATATCAGGACGAGTACACAACATAGTGTACATCAAACTACCAATGACACTAGCATATAGTTTTTTCTTCATATCGTCTATCTCTTCAGGAGTCTTGGGAGACATACTTTTGCTCAGAACTACACATTTCGCTGTAGGCGTTTGTTCAATGTTGCAATCCAACATATTGAAGTGTTGTAGTATCTTAGTGATATAAGCTTCTTAGGACAACCTCAAAAGCCTTTTTGATCGATCACGAATGATCCGTACTCCTAAGATGTACTCAGCTTCTCCCATATCTATTATATCAAATTGTGATGAAAGCCAATACTTGACTTCAATCACAAACTTTAGATCATTTCTAGCTATTAGCATATCATCAACATATAATGATAAGATGACAAACTTACCTTTATCCTTCCTTAGGTAAACATAATGATCCTCATTGATCATTTCGAAATCATAAGACCAAATGACTTCATTGAATCTTATGTTTCATTGCCTTGATGCCTGCTTTAGCCTATACATAAACTTCTTAAGTCTACATAATTTATTCTCTTGACCCTCAGCTATATAACCTTCTAGTTGTGTCATATAGATTTCTTCGTCAAGATTGTCATTAAGGAAAGCCGTCTTTACATCCATTTGATGTAATTCTAAGTCACAATGTGCTACTATAGCTAGGATGACTCGTATTGGCACAAACTTCACAACTGGGGAGAATGTCTCTTCAAAATCAATACCCTCCATTTGGGTATATCCTTTTGCAACCAAACGAGCTTTGTATCGATTAATCGACCCATTCACTTTCCTCTTAATTTTGAGAATTCACTTATTCCCAATACCCCTTCGGCCCGGAGGAAGATTGACTAAATCTCAAACTTGATTCTTTCTCATGGACTCCATTTCCTCATCCATTGCAACTTTCCATTTCTCCTTAACAGAGCATTTCAATGCTTCCTCAACCGTTCGAGGTTGTTCATCATCAACTGGGAGAATCATTAATGTCTTATTCTCAATGTCAAACCTTCTCTGAGTAATAATCTGACGATTACTTCTTTGCATGTTAGACTGATGAGAAACTGACTCATTTATAGGTCATTTACTCCCACTAGGTTGACTAGATTCAGGTATCCCCTGTGATTCCTGATTCGTTGATAGAGGAGCAGTAACCTCCTCCTCTATTACAAATAGAGGAGTTGATTTATCAACTTCACCTATTGTTGGGAACTCAGTTTCGAGAAAAGTGGCATCTCTTGACTCTATTTCAGAGATGGTTCCATTTTGTTGCTCACAAAAAAAAAACATAACCCTTAGAGGTATCAGAATATCTTACAAAGATACACTTTCTACCCTTGGGTCCTAATTTTCCATATTTGTGAATTTTGTCATGAATATAAGCAGTTGAACCCCATGGTCTCTGATTACTTAAATATGGTTTTCTGCCTGGTTCTACATCAAGAACCATGAAACCGTTTGATACATAACCATATCCAATTGACACAGAGTTAATCTTAAGTTCTACACAATGACTATAAAAGTTCATACAGTAACCCAATTCAAGAAGACAATTAACAGAAATCAGATTATGTCGAATCTCAGGAGCATACAGGACATCATGCAGAAATAAGGTGCGCCCACCACGAAGGTTGAGTTTGCAAGTGTCAATTCCTTTGACTTCAATTCTTGCATTGTTTCTCACATATATCCACTTATTACCAGTTGGTACTCGATGGAACTCCACATATGTAGCTCGATCACGAGCTACATGGTTCGTTGCTCCTGAATATATAATCCACAAAGGATAAGAATCAGTTAACAACACTGAACTAGCAACATAAAACCCATGAAAAGAAGACAAACATGGATTTGCCTTTTTTGGCTTAGTACATTCCCGAGCAAAGTGACCCTTCTTGCCACAGTCGTAGCAAGTCAGCTTGCTTTTAGGTTTCTTTATAAACTTCTTTCCTTTCTTCTTGATTGGGTCTTGCACAGCAGCACCAACTTCTTTTCCCTTACCCTTTCCTTGTTTAAACCATCTTTTCTTATTCTTGGATCCAGAACCTTCAACTACAAAAGCTTGTTCAGAAATCCTTGCGGATTCGATTTTCTCCGCCTCCAGTTCAATATGGCTTGAGACATTAATGAAAGTCTTGATACTTTCACTGTGAGTAAGGTTCTGTTTCATCATTTTTCCAAGAATCAAGAAGGGAACGAATAACTGCTTGAACCTGTTGCTCATTGGTCAACTCATGACCAGCAACCTTTAGCTCCCGAATTATATTCCCCAATACCCTCAGATGTTGGGTCATGGTAATATTCGGGTGCTTTTTACAACTATCAAACTTAATTGTCAGTTGACGAAGCTTGCTCAAGCTGACTTCGATCACTCCATTTCTCTCTAAGGGCTACTTAGACGACATGAGCAGATGGTAATGACTCATGAACTAATCAATATGCCCTTAGTAGTGGAGTCCTTTTTCTTCCATGCCCTATAGGCATTAAGATCAAGTTATGTTGTGCTATTGAACCATTAACAGGTTCTTCCATGAACTGATTCACAGTCTCTAGAACTTCTTATTCCTCGAGAACATATTGTATCTTGAGATGCCATATTTTTATAGTTATCCTCATATAATCTCTCTCCCTTATTCAGTTCAGCTATGATGTTCTTAGTTGTCATAATCTTATCATAAATAAACACATTATTTATTGACTTAGTGTAATTTATATGCATATAATTTATGATTGACTCATTGTAAATTATAATTAGTTTACAAAATTAAGTGGTAACTACGTTTCCACTCATCATTCGTATAATCCAATCTAATCAACATTTATCAATTCTATTATACACATCCTATCAAATGAATTAATCATTTGTATTAATGAACTAATCATTATATAAATTAATCATTAAATGAACTAATCATTTGTAAGAATGAACTAATCATTTATAAGAATGAACTAATCATTTATAAGATTTGTTAATATATAACATGACTTTTTTCATAAAATAACACTGTTTGTACATAACAACAGTCTATACCATGTGACTTTCATAAACTAAATGAGTCAATAATATTCGTACATAACAACAATAACAATAACAAAACTTTAACAAATTAAATAAGCTAATATCACTACCACTAGGACAAATACTAGTACAGTTGTTAACATAATTCATTTTATCTTAGATTTTGTTCTATCTCCTCAATCGCTTCACTCAGCTCATTATATCACACATCGAGACAGGTCATCGTGTATATCATCCTTGGCATGTGAATTTGAAAAATAATTTTGTCAGTACCAAATTGGCAATCCAGTAACAAAACTGGTTCATTTCAATCACATATATGCATAGAATAAACACACAGAATTATAAGCAAATAAGAAAAATAAATTTTCTTTATTTGAGGAATTCCAGTTAACTAACACACTGGACCGGTCAATTTGGAAATTAGATCTTAAGTATTAACTTATTCCTTTGTCCTCATTAGGAATGGAAATAGGGCAGACAGCCTGAAAGGGGCCTGTGGCCTAGCCTATATTTGGCCTGGCCTGGCCTGTTTAAAAATAAAATAATACTCAGGTCTGTTTGAAAGCCTGTTTTTCTTATCAGGCCAGACCCAGACTCAATATAAAGACTATGAAACCTGACAGGTCGCCTGGGTTTGTTAAAATTATATTATATATATTGTCAAAATAGAGATTAGAACCTTGGACTTCTATCAAGCAAGACCTTATCTACCACCCTACTTGCCAATACACCACAAAACTATTTTAGGTATAAGGTGCTTCGGCAACCATGTAAAGGGGCTTTGGCTCCCTGCCGACAGAGTCGGTCCTTATTGTCTAAAGGCTCTGGGTGAAATTATAAATTATGCCCTAATTTTATCTTCCAAATATTTATTTTTATTAATTTTATTCATCGAATACATTTTCAATCATATATCAAGACACAATAATTTAGAACTATGCAAATAATTATAGATGAATTTCAGTTACAATACCATTAGAATGGTGGTCTACACTCGACCACCAATGAATTGTAGATGTAAATTAAATGAATGTTACAACAGATTCAATTACATGAGAAAGGATGTTCCAAGAGGTTCTTGTTCTAGCTGGGTGATAAAATAAATGCAATCACAGAACATATCGGAGTTTGCCTTCAAAATCTCAATGGCATAACCAGACTTTCCAGCAAACCTTTCACTGTTCTGTTTCCTATGGCCAATTTTTCCTAGATCCTTGCTTCGACAATCGTTTATGGAATCAAAATGTTGACAGTTTACAAGAAGGATAAGGCATATACATACATATATATAATCTTCTAAATGCTGAAAGTAACAAGCACGTTCCAGCTCTTCCCTCCGTCTGCTTCAGATTTTTCAACAAAAAAAATCCTTGTCTATGTTTTTTTGGATCAGTTTTTAACAAGTGCTCACCTGAGATAAGGGGGAAAAAATCATCCCTGTTGCAACAAAATCAAAGCTTCAGAATCAAAGCCAAATGAGACAGTGGATGGTAGAAAATTGATACCTGTCCATTTTATCTGTATTACAAAGACCTTCCAACATCGGGACAAAAATAGATAGAATGGTTTCGAGTGCATTTCTCTCATCTTCCTTGTCTATCTACATAAAAATCTACTTCGGTCATTGAGGTTCTTATATTAAAAGTCAAATGTTGTGTGAATACAAGTTTGCAACTCCAAAACTACAATGGAGTTCAACACTGCATAAGATGACATTATGAAATAATCCAGTCTTACATCTTCTCCAGGAATACAAGAGGGTAGTCCAGAACCATCAGATTTCAACACAGCGTGTAGATGAGCCAACAATTGTGACGGCAACCCATATGCATGTGGCTTATTGGCATTGGACAACCATGTCCCTCGAACCATGTGGGTGTTTCTACCATTAGCAGCATCCAATGGCTGGTTTCCATGGTCACCATCGTTAGGAGTATCAAAATCTACATGTATAAAATTATAAATAATTTACATCTGATAGGAAAAATTGTCGTGAACATAATATGTGCTTTGTACACCAAAGTTGTGCTCATTTTGCTTTTTGCAGAAAAGTGTGCAAGCATGTTAAAGGTGTTGCGAACATATAACACATAAGAAATACAGATAGGAGATAAACACAATATGATTTACAAGAAAAACTAGGAGAAAAACACAAGTGAGAAAGGATGTTACAGAGATAACTAAAAAAACACTTACAAAATTTCAAATGAGAATGAAAACAGAGGATATAGTTAAATTGTCAACTATAATATACCTTAAAAAAACACAGAGATAACTCATTTAAAATGCCTTCGTGATGCACTTTTAAAGGCAAAATCATCAATAATAGCATCATAGTCAATGTTTTTCAAAATATTCTTTTCAATGCATAAAATTGCTAATCTATTTAGCCTATCTTGAGTCATTGTGGTTCGTAAATAAGATTCAAATCATATCTAAGTGTTGAACATTGATATTGATTTGTAAGCTATCATTACAACAATTATCAATATCTTTAGTTTTGTGAATTTCAGTTTCATCCAAATCTTTAAAATCTGTATCATCTTTGTTTTCATTTTCTATAAATTTCTCATTCTCATCACTTTCGTTTCTCACATATTCTTCATTTTCATCATTCTTATTTTCAACAAAATCTATATTTGCATTTGATTCATTAGTTAAAATTTGAACTAAGCTTTCCGTTGTGTTATGAGATTCTTTACTAAAATATTTATTCAATGAACCTCTTAAACTTTGGGCTATCTCCTCTTCTTTTTTTTCTTTTTTTGTCTTTTTTGATATCCAGAGAGTTGTTTCATGATGATAGATAATTATGAACAATAAGCAATAAATAAAGAACAATAAAACCTGATATGAAGAATTTTTCTTCGATTTGAAATCCACTTATATAAGACCTTACACAAATATCCTGCAAGTTTATAAAAAATACAACAATTCAATTATGTTTTAGAGCAAATTAACCAATAAGAAAGTTCTTGTATCTCACAAAAAAAATCATAAGATGAAAAAAAATAAGCATACATGAGAAGACATGTATGAATAGCAATTTCACTAATTATTCCAAGCAATTTCACTAATTATTCCAAGCAATTTCACTAATTATTCAAACTGAGAAGACATGTCTAACTACTAATAGAGTAATTTACTAAAACATTTGTTTTCTATTTGGTTTCACCAAATCACACTCTAGTAATGGATTTACCAAATAGTACCTCTCAGTAACCCCTTCCATTCCTTTAAAAAAAAGCCATTGGTATTGAGACACTAAAAAAGAAGAAAAGAAAATTTATGTTCTAATATTGTCCTGAAAGTTCTACACCAGAATTTGCAACTGAAAAAAACAGGAACAAACTCGGATTAACCTTATCTACTTCGTAGATTGGTATTGTTCAATTTGTAGCTATTAGCCAACATAAATGAATCAGAAAATAAATAGTATTTAAAGTGTTACGGATTAACAAAATGATACAACATAATAGATATAGCCATATAGGTGAGTAAAGACTGAAGAATAATCTTTAATGAAAAAAATATATAGCTATAAAAATCATGTTTTTTTAACGTGATTCCTTAGAAATGCTATAGAAAGGAAATAAACAAATGACAATAGGGAAAATAAACTACAGTAAAACTAAGATACAGATTTAGAAATTGCTTTTACATGACAGATTTACAAGTGTTAAAAATCTTAATTTCTGTTAAGAACCTTTAGAAGGTTAGGGATAGTTTGTGCCCATTCTCAACCAAGACCATTTTGTGGGAAATAGTATCCTATAGTTTTAAACAATTTTTCTAATTGAAAAATGATGAAATATCTGTGCCCATTCTCGACTTTCCTAGAAATATAGAATTTTTTGGGTCAGAAAATTTTGAGAATGGGCAACAATTTTTCTAATTGAAAAAATGATGAAATATCTGTGCCCATTCTCACACACATTCATGATCCTCGAGTGTGTCTTCAGTTTTATTGTACTCATTCAATTTGATAATACTAAGATTGCAGAGATCATCGTGTCCCGGGGAACTAAGCTTTCCTACGATTTGTTTTTTAATTTTTTTAGTTGGTAACAAATATCCATTTACTCTAACTAATTCTTGGGTGATCGGTTCGGTCAGAAAACAATTTTTTGGGTTAGAAAACAATTTTTCTAATTGAAAAAATGATGAAATATCTGTGCCCATTCTCGACTTTCCTAGAAGTATAGAATTTTTTGGGCAAGAAAAAGATTAGATACATGACAAGTCTCTGATTATTGAAGAAGAATCAAAGGAAAAAAAAATCCCGAAAGAAACTGAGAAAGAAATCTAACAAAACTCTAGATCTATCGCCAAAAGAAACTGAGAAAAAAAACATTTGATCACTCACCAGATCGACAGTTTCGTTCTTGATCGTGTCCAAGCTAATCTCCTTATCGTCTGTCCGAGAGAGATCGAGACTCTAAGAGAGTCAGGGAGGACTTGTCTTACCGTCGCCAAGACTTGTAGTAGGCGCAGCGAGGAAGGGAAGGCGCGGCAAGGGACTTCGGCGAGGACGACGAGGAGAATCAAAGGGCGAGAGGTAGCGCATGCTAGGGTTTTCAGAGAGTCGAGAGGTTCGAGCGTTGTCGTTGGGGAATTCGGCGGAAAAAGAAAAAAAAAATTATTAGAGAAATAAGGATGCGTTGAGGGATTATATATATATATATATATAATAATTTTATACCCTGGGCAGGTGCCCTGGTTGCCCTGGCCCAGGGCCGGCTCTGCCTGCCGAAAAAAGTCTGATACTCTTATTTCTCCTCACTCTTTCTTCCTACTAGAAGGATTTCTGACTTGAGCGTCGGAGAGGGCTCCGTCGGAACTCTTTCCGGTATATTCCCTTAACGCTCGTGTTAATTTCGCAGGCGCAAGCGTCCTCCCTCATCATCACTCTTGACTGCGTTGTGATTACTCACTGTCTCCGTCGTTCACTTTGGGAACATTTATCTTATACTTTTCGGTAATTTACCAAAGGGCGTACCTAAGAATTGGAAATTATCAAAGGGCGTATCATGGTTTATAATTTACCAAAGGGCGCAGCACCTTAAGTGTACTTCCTATTATACCCCTCCCGCCACAAAATACCTTTTTCGATTCACATTTCGAGACATCCGAACCACTTTTGCAGTAAAATAATAATTAGTGGTTCGGATGGGCAGGCAGTGGAAATTTTGTCCATTCTCTCTCAGCGCAACAACGTAAATGGTATTGTCGAAGGAGGAGGACATTGTGCGTGCCCTAGTTGTGCTTTAGTCGTGAGCTCATCCCTCGAATCCCTCGGCCCAACCAAAACCTAGGCAAGTATCAAAAGTGTTAGTGTGTGATCCTGAGGCGGCTTTAAGTGTTAACGTTGAAGTCCAGACTGCTCGGCACTTTCAAAGTAGGATTTAGGGTTTCTGCAGGGTTGATTTTTATGATAATGGCAGGAAGAAGGTCTATGGGCGGTTCATCGTCTTCTTCATTGGCATTAATCACCAAGGTATGTTAGCGATAGGCTTAGATAAGAACAACATAGTTTGTGAAAATGTTTATACTTATTTTTGGTGAATAAATTTGTAATGTATAAAAACTGTAGGGTTCAGATGAGTTTGGAAAAAAATTACATTGGTGCAGTGGTTTAGGCCACTTTAAACATTTTGTTGAAGCATTTGAAATTTTAAATGAGTGACACATTGCGAAGATCAAAGAGTCGCCCTTCAGTTTTTTCTTGGACATACAAGAATTGCAGCATATCCGGGGAATTTTGGTTAATATATTTGAAAGTTGGGATTCAACCTCGCAAGTTTTTAAATTCTCAGGTAATAGTTTTAATTATGAATTGTAAACAATATCTATAGTAAAATAAAACTTGGATATAGATGACCTTAATTAATTTATATTTGATCAATTTAAATGAGTGAAATTCACTTTAGGCCCTCGGTAGGCCTGAAATAAAATCATTTCAGGCCTACCGAGGGCCTGAAGTAGTTTTACTTCAGGCCCTCGGTAGGCCTGAAATGATTTTATTTCAAGCCTACCGAGGGCCTGAAGTGATTTTACTTCAGGCCCTCGGTAGGCCTGAAATGAACACGTTGGGCCTGAAATGATTCATTTCAGGCCCACGTTGGGCCTGAAATCAATTCATTTCAGGGCCAAAGTGAAATAAGTTGAAGCCTATATTGTTGATGATAACTAAATATTTTAATTATTTCAGGTGTACTGGTTGCGTTCACCAGACAAGATGTTGCTTTGTTACTGGGTATGGTGGACCGTGGAGTTTCGGTCCCTATTAATTCAACTAAAGCATCGGGTGACCTCTATCGTACTTACTTCTCAAAAGAAAAACAACCTACCAGAACAGGAATTGAGGACTTACTTAAATATTATTCTAAAAGTATTGAATCAGAGGATGATGTGTTATTAGTTTGTAAATTATATATTTTGTATATATTTGTTTATGTTTTATTTTCGTCTAGTACATATAAGGTCCCTCTAGGTCTTGTAGATATAGTAGATGATTATGTCAATCTTGGTGGATTCAACTAGGTGGAAGCTATCCATAAATTTTTGTCTCCACAATTACCTAAGATTGGGGAATTATTTTCATCAACTCAGGGAAACCAGAGGACCACCAACCTCCCTTACCTAAAGGGATTTGCTGGGCTTTTGGCAGTGAGTAGAATTTTCTTGATAAAATTTATAATATTTTGCTGTCATTAATGTAATTGTCTGGAAAACTTTGTGTAGGGATGGTTTTTTGAGCATGTACCCATTCAAAAACCATACAATGTTGAAGGACCCTGAATAAATAAGTGGAGGAATATTCCTTCGCATATTAGTAGGGTGAGGGACCTTGTCAACCAAATCAGGTCCGAAGAGGTAATTATTCTAAACTGTGATCTATGTTAATTTGATATAGAGGCAGTAAAATTTGTGTACTTGGTAATTGACAGGTGATCGTTGAAATAATTCCTAACCTATATGAAAACACATTGTTTGAGAACCTTGAGATTGGTGATGACATTCCATGTGCAATGGAGACATCAGAAGGACATCACACAGATTATGTAAGGTCATGTGGGGAATGCATTCTTAAAGACACTCTAATCAAGGAGCTAACAGAGGAGAATATATGTTTGAATGAAAGGGTTAAGGAATTAATTTCAATTATTGAAAAAAAGGGGATGGAGGGTCAAGAAAGTTATCCTGTAGTCGTTCCTCTTTCTGATCCAGTATCTTGTAAAACAAGGAGAGGACATGACCAAAGTCGGTATGATTACAGGGATACTCCAATTGAGAGTCCAGTATGGCACCAGCTATTACATAAGGGGAAGCGGAGAAAGGAAGAAATATCAAATGTCATGGAAAAGAGAAAAAAGATACTTAGTGAGGAGGATATGGATGAAGCAAGAGAAACAATTACTGTAATGGAAGTCATGTCTGAAGAAGATATAGAGGAGGAAAAAAGAAGGACCTCTGAACTATACAAAATGAGGCAACAAAACATTGATGTATGTGAGTTATTTTCATATAAATTACGTCAAATTTATTGAATTTGGTCATTAATTAGTTTGGTCTAAATTTTATGGATGTAGTTTGTGAAGAAGCATTTTATGAAGTCGAAGAAGAAAAATCAAGATAAAGAAGTGACCTACCTGATAAATAAATTAGAGAACCTAAAGTAAGATATGAAACATAGTTTAGTTAATATATTTGGGCCTTTAATATATAATCTTATCAATTAACTTGGCAGGTTGGCTAACGAATTTATCTGGGAGATGCACCCTTTGCTTTAAATTTACATTCATTCTTACAAATCCTCAATGGAGAGGTTTTTATAAAAGGTGAGATCATTGATGCTTTCTGTAAAATTATATTTAGGGGAGCATCCACATGTGGTAGGCCATACAACAAGTCAATTTTTTGTTCAACCTTCTTCACAGTAAGTGATGTAAATTAGTATCAATTAATAGATTGTAGAAGACATAATATTATGATGTGGTTATTAATAAATTTGATTATGCAAATTTGTAGGCTTCAATAAGATCGTCAAGAAAGTTTTCCCTGCAACAAATGATGAAGACTGATATGATAGAACAAGGGTTTAGATATATTTTAATACCTTTGTGCAGTGATAATACACACTTTCACTTGTTGGCGGTGGATACAGAAGCAATGACTTTCTATCATTTAAATTCTTTTGCTAGTGGCCGTAAATATAAGCATGATTTTGACTCAGCGGTGAGCAACCTACCTATATTCATATATATGTTCATCATTTGGTCAAAAATGTCATTGAAATTCATTATATAATTTACAGGTAAAAGAACTTAAACAATATACTCGCGAGGAACTTACGGCTATTCATCCATATCTACAAAGTTATCATCCCTTGGACAAATGGCCCTCCGTCAAACAAAAATGTCCTTAACAAGAATATAGGTAAGTAAGTGAGGAAGAGTTTCAAAATTTTAAAATCATGAAAGTATTTTATTACCCCACTTATTGAAATCAGAAATACTGTTTGTTATTTTCAACGTGGACTGTGCCTTCTTTGTTATGCAATACGTTCGATGTCTCCTATACGATGAGAAGATGGATTTCAAACAAGGACATATGACGAAAATGAGATTTGAGCTGATAGTAAATATTATGAGAGACATGTATTGTAAAACATGAGGATGTTAATTAGTTGAAGCAATGTTGTAAAAAAAAAAATCCTTTGCTTGTGATTCAGCTCCATTTGTATAGAAATTATGTAATTTGTATGAATATAATTTATTGTCCAGAAAAACAAAACAATTGTGTGATGTTGATTCACATCGAGTTGCTGCAATGTAGGGTACCAACTGATACGGTTAGAAAACATAACTCATAATGATTGGAACTAAGTTTGCACACCAGAAATAACATATCTTTGGTTAACTCTAACTACTGATATCGAGTATGGACATATCCAAGTATCGAAGGTCCATCAGTGGGTTTCTGAAATCTTCTTTACAACACTCCTATTACAACGTAATTTGAAAATATGACTTAATGGTCTCAAAGGAATTGAAATTTGGTTTGCATTCTGTATTTACTTAGTAAAATGGATTATGTCTACCATAAATTTAAAAAACTTGTTTCAAATTATAAAAACTGTAATAATGTTTTGATAAAATTTAATACTTAAATAAAATTAGAGGATTTGGAGTTGATCTTGTAGATAAATATAGAATATTATTCTATAAATCATTATTGTATTTAATGCCCAAGGTGAGCATGAACTTAAATGATTTTAGGCCCACGGTGGGCCTGAAATAAAATAATTTCAGGCCCACCCCACGGTGGGCCTGAAATAAAATGAATTCAGGCCCACGGTGGGACTGAAATAATCTGACTCTATATTTCTGTCCTAACTTATACGTTTATAGAACATAACTCATAGCTGGGACAGAGTTTAATAAAATTGTTGTAGAAGGACCCACCCAAAGTAGATCGTAAGAGGATGTTTATTTTTGTTAACAATAACAATTGATTTCATGGTTGGATTTATAAGATGACAACAATGTGAATATTGGTTTTTAAAGTTGGATTGTGCATTTTTCATGATGCGGTATGCTGAAAGTCTGGTTTTTCAAAGATCTACAGATTTTAGCCAAAAGCAAATGAAAAATTATTGATTTCAGGTGGGATATAAAATAATGAGAGACAAGTGCTGGAAGCTAAATCTGTAAATAGTGTTTTTCTAAAACTATGCATATGTAATTATGATCACAAACATTGTATATTTGTAATTATACAATCTATGTACTCCTTTTCAAATCAATGAAACTTTGCTTTGGATCATTATTTTTATCTCATATATGATCTATAATCTGTAATTGTTGTCGAACCCATCAGTAATATTGAACCTTGCTTTTGCTAGAATCATTTGAATTCAGGACCACGGTGGGCCTAAAACAAAAGCATTTTAGGAAAGCCACTCAGGGCCTGAAACAAAATGATTCAGTTGTATAATGTAAGTTTAATGACAAACAATATATGTTTATAGTTATAATGTATGTAAACCATTTTGATACTCCAATGGAGCATTGCTTTCGATCCTTGTTATTGTGTAATCTCTAATCTATAATCTGTCCTCTTGTCGATACTATAAGTAATATTGAACTTTACTTTTCCTCTACCCTAATTTTAAATCACAACCCACGTTGGGCCTGAAATGATATTATTTCAGGCCCAAAGTGGACCTGAAATAATCGCATTCAGGCCCACGCTGGGCCTGAAATAATATCATTTCAGGCCCACGCTGGGCCTGAAATAATATCATTTTAGGCCCAAGCTGGGCCTGAAACAATCATGTTCAGGCCCACGCAGGGCTTGACACAATAATCTCATTTCAGATTTCAAATAATTCAATAATAGAATGATTAAATATTTTATATAAATATACATGTTATGAAATTTTTTAATATTAAACAAGAAGGAGAGTACCTACATAGATATTGTATACCACAATTTAATTCTATCCACATCCTTACCTCATATTTTCAAAATTTGGCACAGCAGGAGGTTTGTTTCATGGACCTATGATATTTTGATTTCTCAAAACTCATTACCAGTAGTTAGAGTTTAGATAGCTAGGAGATGATATTTTTGGTCTCGAAACATAGTCCTAATGATTATCAATTACGTGTTAATACAGTATCAGTTGGCACAGAACAATGAATCAACAAAGTAAACAAACAGAGGGTCTCAAATGACAGATATTCACAAACCATAGGACTTTAGGACTTCAAGACTTGAAATAACATTATTGTGGGTTTAAAAATCCGAGAACTTCACAACTGATCATTTCTGCTTACATAAATTTACACAAGAAGAAATGTATCATAATATTGAAATATTTCTTCAAGTGACAACATTAACAACAACTAGGTTTTTGACAATACTATAGTTGTACAATATACAAAATATATACATTCAGTTCTCCTCCATACAAAATATACACTTCAATCAGAATATTGGGTCACTACATATACCAATTAACTCAAGACCTTGGGTCTGGCGGTATTCTACATGTTCTTTTATTATGACCAAGTTGTTTGCACCGGCTGCATTTTAGTTTCACCTTGCCATTGTGTCTGGACTCAATCCGTGCCTTCTTTCGTCTACCAGACTGCACAAGGCTACGGGGACATAGAACTGTAATGTCGTTTACTCCAGTAGGCCAAAACTGCTTGCTTCTACAAGGGAAAATACGATCCATGTAAACCCACTTCCAAGTTTCAGAATGAAAATAATGCTCACAATATGGGAGTGTATCCATGTTTTGTGAATGATTACGACAATAGCATGTGAGCAAGGAAGTCCTGAAATTTGAAACTCCCCACAATGACAAAACTTTTTTTTCCAAATCAATAATGTATGAAGTGCCCCATGTTTCTACTTCCATTTCTGATTGAGAGTAAGGGTGAACCTTATAAGCTCTTGCTTTCTCTCTCCTTGAATCCATTTCTTTGTAGCATAAGGTGTCAAAGCAACATGTCATTTGGAGACTTCCTCTCTACGGTTATAGAACCATTGAGCAACTTTTCTTCTTGTATTATCAATTAACCTGTTTATGGGAAGCTCACGTATAGACTTGAACAAAGTATTTAAGCTCTCCACACAATTCGTGGTAAGCATTCTGTACCTTCTCCCTGTAAAGTGTGCATTTGCCCACCTTTTAGGATCAATGTTCTGAAGCCACTTATGGGCAACTGGATATTTTTCAAGCATTGTCTGCATTATCATATCATATTGGAGTGTTGTGTTGGCTCGTGCTGCTGCCCAAAACAAACCTACAGCAGCTCTACTTCCAATATCAGTTACCATATTACAACACATGTGGTGGCAACAAAAGGCATGATGCGCGTTTGTGTAGACTTTTCTAACTGCTGATATAATGCCCCGATGTCTATGTTGGATCAAGAGAACCGATAGAGGGGGGGTGAATATCGGAAAACGTTCGGATTTAAGATAGAGAATTTGCACAGCGGAAGATTAAAACATACAACGCAAACACAGTTATTTTTTACTTGGTTCGAAGCCTAGGTCGACTCCTACTCCAAGGCCCACGATCGTTGATCGTTTACTTTGGACAATTCTATATGAGGCGCAAAAAACAGTTTACAGTTTTGAGTTACAAATATAGCACAGTAAACTTAACAAATAAAAAGAAAGACTCTTCTTTTACCGACGTCCGATGTAGGTTGTCTTTTTCGGAGCAGCGGGACGTCGTCGGCTCGAGTTGGGAGGTTTTCGGAGCGAGGCGCGAGAGCAGAAGAGCGTAGAAGCGTTGATTGAAAGTGTTGCTTGAGCCTTGGGGTCGAGGGCCCTTTATATAGGGCCTGGGGGCGCCCGGAACGTCGGGGGCGCCCCCCCCCCCACGTGTCACTCGATCCGCCTCGGTCTCGGTCAGCTTCTGATCCCTTCAAACTCGGGATCAGATCTTGACCGGGGCACCCGGGACGCTGGGGGTGCCCGGGTTGACCGGGTCAAACTTTATCCCTTGGCTTCGCTGGCTTGAGCTTCGATGACTTGCTATTGGGGGCGCCCGGAGCGCTGGGGGCGCCCGGGAGCAGCGGGGGCGGCCGGGAGCATGGGGGCGCCCGGGAGTTGAGCTGTCAAAGCTTGCTTTGCTTTCTTGTGTTTTGTGTTTACCTTGGGGCGCCCGGGACACTCCGGGCGCCCTGGTCAGCTGTTGCCTCGTTCCTTTGAGGCTCTCTGAGCTGCAGACACTCGTTCCTTCGGTCCTGCATTCAGGGTTAGTCCAAAACACAATAAAACAATAAAATATTAGTTTATACAGCCTTAGCTGTCTTGGTTCTGACTTTGGGCCTCCAAAATGGAACCCTAGGTCGAACCGACGCCTACTGTTCCCTCGACGGGGAACGCGTCCTCACCTACTCCTCTCGGGAGAATGTACCTGATGCCAACCGCTCCTTTGGTTGGACTTTTGCCTGGCGGTCCTTTGCCAGGTCTTGGATACCGAGCTGTCCTTCGCCCGGTGCCTAGCATTCCTTCACTAGGGCTTCAGTCCCAAGTTGTCCTTCGCCTGGCGCCTAGCAGTCCTTCGCTAGGGCTTTTTGCTCTGGCATTCCTTCGCCAGTGCCTAGCATTCCTTCGCTAGGGCTTTTTACCTTGGCATTCCTTCGCCAGTGACTAGCAGTCCTTTGCTAGGGCTTTTTACCCTGCACACTAGAGTGACATGTTAGATAACAAGTAAGACTTAACTTTTGAACCCATGTTGCCATTATCAAAACACAGGTTTGACTTTGGTGCTTTCTGCACCAACAATCTCCCCCTTTTTGATTTATGGCAACCCTAGTTCAAAAAGTTAAGTTTAATCAAAGCATGTAAAAATATTAAATTTTGTTCCCTCCCCCTGGAAGGATCTCCCCCTAGTTTTTTCAAAAATTCGTGGGGTTCTAAGTTTAAGGGAAAATTTTTACTTAGAATTTTTCAACAGAAAGCTTCTGTATTTTCAAAGATGATTTTTGCACTTTTGAAAACTTAAGTGTAGGTACTTGGAAATCTTTTGACAACTTAAGGTTTAAAAGTACATAGAAGAGTTTTTGAAAGCATGAGATTAGAGTACTTTGAAAAATTTTGAAGTCTTTAAGTTTAAAGTACTCAAACGTCTTTCAAAGCTTTTAACTTAAAAATTTTTAACAAAACTTAAGTACTTAGTAAATTTTAAAAAGCTTAAGTACTTAGAAAATTTTGAAGTACTTAGAAGATTTTGAAATGCTTAAGTACTTTACAGAATTTTTTGAAAAGCTTAAGTACTTAGAAGATTTTGAAAAGCTTTAGTAGTTATAAAAGCTTAAATAAAAAACTTTGAAAGGCTTAAGTACTTTTGAAAATTTTGAAAAGCTTAAGTAAGAAAAGTAAGAAAATTTTGACAAGCTTAAGTAAGAAAATTTTGACAAGCTTAAGTAAGAAAGTTTTGACAAGCTTGTATTTTGAAGAACTAAGCGCTTAAGTGCTTTTTGAAACTTGATACTTTTTGAATAAAGAATAGAGTTTTTTTTAAAATAAAAAAATTTTATTTTTAAACTCTCTCCTTTTCTATCTCTCCCCCTTTGCCATATATCAAAAAAAACAGATAAAGATAGCAGAAATTAAATTGCATAAAGGAAATAATTTTCATAAAGTAAAACATTTGCATGACTTTGCTGTACTGAACCAAGACTTAGACCAAATCAGTTGATTTTCTCTTGTAGGGACCTGTCTAACACATTTAGCTACTTACTAACTGTTATAAGCAGTAGTTTTCGCTAAGGTTAGTCAAGTTAAGTGTTTCTGTTCAAGTTAGATTTTCTAAACTTGACACTTAACTTGATTGTTGTGTAAGTTGTATTTAGTGCCCCAATTACTGCAGATGCACTGACTTAAAGCATCTTGAATTAAGGCAAAGACCTAAGCATCTCAACCCTTTCTAGGTTATCAATCAAAAGTACCCTAAAGTGCTTGTGAGATGCTGGCTTCTAAATCTATAGGTGCATGCAGTTCTAGGGTTAGGGCCTAGGCTAAGTCCATTTGCGAAAAAGCCCTAGTTTTGAAAGGGGGTAGTTTTCAAAAAAACTAAGTCCGAAAAGATTTTTAAAACTGATTTTAAAAACAACAATTTTTCAAATTTCTTTTAGAAACTGATTTTTAAATTTAAGTAAAGCAAAAAAAAATCAAAAGTAGAGTTATTCTATTCTACAGAGCACAATCCTAACTGCCGAATAGAAAGGAAACAAGTACTCATAAGCTAGTCAATATAGAACAAGTACTCAAAATAGTCACACAGGTCAAACATAAGTCAACCCTACTGAGTAGGGGCAGTCAAATAGTTACTAATACAATGCTAAGCAAATCTAGGACGAGGGACCGGGATGATCAGATGGGCCAGGCTGCCATGAATCGAATCGTGCCATCATCTCAATGTATCGTGCATCAGCCACTTCTCGATCGGCTCTACGAGCGTTCATCTGCTCGATGTGATAGGCCTCGACCTCCTCTCGGAGACTGTGGATCTCCGTCTGTATCTGTGTGAGACGTTGGTCGAGGGTCGGTGGTGGAGGCTCATCTATGTGTGCTCGGGCGACTGCTGCTATGTCTCCAACGTCGACCTCAACCTCCTCGTCTGAGTTGATCGGGGCCCCGGCCTGCTGTCGTCTCCAACTCAAAACCCCGGTAGCCGATACCTCTAGACCCGCTAACGAGAAGTTCCTAAATCCTATTTCATCAAAGTCGGTCATAGCGGTTATTTCACCCATGGTAATGTCGCGACCGTGGTGATGAAGGAGAGAGGTGATGATGTGGCAGTATGGAGTGCGCACTCGTCCCTGGGTTGTAACACTGGACGCATGCAGAATAGTATGAAACATGTGTAGTCCAATGTCAATGTCAAGGTGATGGACTAGGGCATACAAAAGGAAGGCATGAAAGGGTCGCATGGTCCGGAGATCTCTAGTGGAGAGTGGTAAGATACAGCGGACCAGGACTCTATACAGGGCATAGTCCTGTGCCTGAAGGTCAACGGCTTGGAATCGTCTATTTGCGGGGAGTCTGGCATCCCTATAGAAGTAGGAGTGGATAGTGTCTAAGGTGATGTGAGAGTAGGGAGGATCAAATTGAGGATTCCTAGGTGGATAGCAGCAGAATGTGGACTGGGAGGGTCGTAGTCCAAGGAATCGGTTCAGCAAAGTAGGGGTGATAGACAGAGGTATTCCTTGAACAGTAGTGTAAAACATGAGATTATCTTGTCGAACTATGTTATTGTAGAATTCTGCACATAATGATTCATTAATGGTATGAGTGCAGAAGACAAGATTATCTAATTGATAGAAGTTGATAATATTCATGGCTACGGGGCATGATTGGGTAAAGAAATGTCTATTAAGATAGCTTGTCTTAATAGGCTTGTAAATGGTTTGAGCAAACTTATTGCATAATTCTAGAGTAGGAAATCTAGGGTCGGGACTTGGTTCGGCACCGGGGTTTGCTTGGTTTCCTCGGCATCTTCTAAGAGAAGGAAATTTAAAAGACGCATGAATGTATTGCATTAATTGAAAATTAAATGCAATAAAAATTATACCGGGCAGCTCGGGGATGCATGGTTGAGGACGAGAGCTTGCAAGGTCTCTTGATCTTCTTGTAAGGAAGGAGGGGTGGAAAGAAGTTGGTTTTTGGTGTGGGAAGAGAAGGAGGTTCGGGTGCCTTATATAGGCATTTTAATGGGGGCGCCCGGGAGCTCCCGGGCGCCCGGGTCAGCGGTCTCTACCTTTGGCAGAGACTGCAGCTGTATGGGGGCGCCCGGAGTGCTCCGGGCGCCCGGGTCAGGGCGTGTCTGCAGCTTTTGCTGCATTGACTGTGATGGGGGCGCCCTGGTCAAAGGTCAGATTCAGCTTTTTTTGCTACGAGAGAGGGAAAAGGTATGGTGGGGGCGCCCGCGTGGTTCCGGGCGCCTGGGACTTTATAGGAAAAGACAAGTTTTATGTCTTGCCATCGTTTGACCATGGTTTAATCGGGTTGACCATGGTTTAATCGATTTGACCAAGGTTTGAATTGCTTTGACTGCTTTGACTTGCGGTTTGACTATTTTGACCATGGTTTGACCGTGTTGACCATGGTTTGACCATGACCTTAACTATAGGATTAACTCATAATATAGGCATTTAAAGTATTTCCAATTGAATCTTAATCTTACTGTCTCACCCAATCTAGGGTTTTCAATCACGTTAGCCTTATAGGTTTTGTGAGACAGGTTTTGATAAATAAAATTACTTTGAAAAATTATTATTTGTTTTGAAAACATTAAATTAATTTTTGAAAACAGTTAAGTTTATTTTGAAAGGATGTTTGAATCTATGCTTAACTGAAAATTGTGTTAGATTTGAATTCGACAAAAAATAATTTGAATTTGAAATTCAAAAATTGGCTTCCAGGTCTTGGCGAGGCACTAGGCCTTCTTTGGCCGTAGCCTTATTGGATCATCAACCCTTTCCTTGACAAAGCCGTTTAATGAAATTTCATTTTCAAAATTAATTTTTGAAAAAGTTCTGGTCTAACTAGTTTAGATTTTGGATCGGTAGCTTCGGCTAGTTTCACCAGTCTAAAGAGACCAAGTAAACTTGATCTTATTAGAATTGGTTTCCCTAATGTACTATCATCTCACCTCCACCCAATATTATGTTATCAAGTTTCAGTTAAGTTTGTTTAGTCCTTATACTAACCTAAGTTTAAGCATGGTAAATTGCAGAAATTAAATAAACAATCAATCAGGCAAATTGCAAGAATTAAATTCTATTTAACAATAAAAATAGTTTTTAATTTGGCTCCCCCTGCCTCCACCCAATACTATGTTATCAAGTTTCAGTTAAGTTTGTTTAGTCCTTATACTAACCTAAGTTTAAGCATGGTAAATTGCAGAAATTAAATAAACAATCAATCAGGCAAATTGCAAGAATTAAATTCTATTTAACAATAAAAATAGTTTTTAATTTGGCTCCCCCGGACTAAAGCCACGGTAATGATTAGGCAAGATGTGAATCTTGTCCTTGGGGATCCAATACTGATTTAATCCAGTTGGTTTGTTCAGGTACAGTTTAGGTACCCATGCCTGAATTTTACCTCTGGACTGATTCAGTACAGCAAAGTAAGATCTTTGTCGGGATTTGGTTCTATAGCCAAGTCCGGATCGATTTAGAACGGACTTCTGTTTTCCAAGAATCATGTCAAGACCCTTGGAACCAGAAGTGAATCGTTCTAAGGCAGCTCTAAGATCCTTAACCTGAGTTTTCAGGGAGGAGTTCTCTTTCTCAAGTTTTTCAACTTGAGTAGTAGTTCCTTCTTGAACTTTCTCGGTTAAGGATTTAAAGTCAGCTCCCTCTTTCAGGAGTTTTACTTCCTGTCGAAGGGATTCGACTAGGAGTTTGGCTTTCGCCAAATCTCGAGAAAGATAAGAAATAAATTCGTTTAATTGACTTCTATTGAAATCACTTACCTTGATTTCGCCGTCTTCTGAAAAGGTTAGTCTGCCGTCGTCTTGTTCAGATTCTGACTCGGTCCCGACTTCTTCTGAGGCGGTCAGGGCTAGAAGGTTGGACTGGGGTGGTTCTTCTTCTTCTTCTGAGGAAGATTCGTCTCAGGTTGCTTGGAGTGCTTTCTTTCTTCTTGACTTTTTGGTCTCCTTTAGGTTTGGACACTCCGTCTTGTAGTGGCCCTTCTTCTTGCACTCGTAGCAGGTTACGTTGGGCTTGTTTTTGTCATTTGTGGGTTCAGCTGGTTCGTCCTTTCTTCGGTTGGCCTTCTTTCTGTTGGTTTGGTTCTTTAATTCTTTATAATAACTTCGGGCCAATCGGACCAGCTTCGGTCGATCTCCTTCTTCGTCTTCTGAGTCTGAGTTAGACTCAGGTTCAGGTTGTGGCTTCTTCTTTGTTGATTTTCCAGTTTTTCCTGCAACAAAGGCAATACCTTTCTCGGCCATATTGCAGTTAGTCTATTCATGAAGTTCTAACTCGGAAAACAATTCATCTAATTTAATTTTAGAGAGATCCCTTGAAACCTTGTATGCATCTACCATAGATGCCCACAGGGTATTTCTAGGGAAAGCATTTAAGGCATACCTTATTAGGTCACAGTTTTCGACCTTGTGACCTATAGTGTGAAGACCGTTCATCAATTATTGGATTCGTGCGTGGAGCTGGGCTGCTATTTCGTTGTCGGCCATCTTGATGGTGTACAGTTTGTTTAGGAGCAGATCTCTCTTACTGATCCGAGTGTCTGATGTTCCTTCGTGCAGCTCGATCAGTTTTGCCCACAGCTCCTTGGCACTGTTGAAGGGGGCCACCCGGTTTAGCTCCTTTTGTCAAGCCACATTGAAGAGTCTGAGTCGCCTTTGCATCTGCTTCGATTCTTCGTTTCAAAGCGGTGTCCCACTCTGTGTAGCTTTGAGGAACCCCGTCAGCATTTGTGGGAATCTCCAGTCCGGACTGGATGATAATCCACATGTCCACCTGAGTTTTCAGGTGGACCTCCATTCGACTTTTCCAGTAGGAAAAGTCTTCTCCACTGAAAAGTGGAGGTCTGGCGGTGCTGAATCCTTCTTGGATGGCCATTTAATCTGAAAAAAATAACTAAAAAAGATTTCCCAAGACTTGGTCTTGGATTAGTAGTGTGGGATGAATAAAATGAAATAACGAGGGGTGTTGCACCAACCTCGATTAACGGGAAAAAGAAAATTCGAACGAAATATTTAAAAAAAATTCGAACGAGAAAAAGAAAATAAAAATCCGAAAAATTTTCAAACTGGTGGTTGCACCAAGTTTGAACTTCCCNTCGCTAGGGCTTTTACCCTGCATTCCTGCAGTGCCTAGCAGTCCTTCGCTAGGCTTTTTACCTGCACACTAGAGTAATGTTAGATAACAAGTAAGACTTAACTTTTGATCCCTGTTGCCATTATCAAACACAGGTTTGACTTTGGTGCTTTCTTGCACCAACAATCTCCCCCTTTTTGATTTATGGCAACCCTAGTTCAAAAGTTAAGTTTAATCAAAGCATGTAAAACATTAATTTTGTTCCCTCCCCCTGGAAGGAATCTCCCCCTAGATTTTTCAAAAGTTCGTGGGGTTCTAAGTTAAAAAAATTTTACTTAGAATTTTTCAACAGAAAGCTTCTGTCTTTTCAAAGATGATTTTTGCCTTTTGAAAACTTAAGTGTAGGTACTTGGAGATCTTTTGACAACTTAAGGTTTAAAAGTACATAGAAGAGTTTTTGAAAGCATGAGTTTAGAGTACTTTGAAAAAATTTTGAAGTCTTTAAGTTTAAAGTACTCAAACGTCTTTAACTAAAAAACTTAAGTACTTAGTAAATTTTAAAAAGCTTAAGTACTTAGAAAATTTTGAAGTACTTAGAAGATTTGAAAAGCTTTAGTAGTTATAAAAGCTTAAATACTTTGAAAAACTTTGAAGGGCTTAAGCACTTAGAAAAACTTTGAAAAGCTTAAGTACTTTTGAAAATTTTGAAAAACTTATGTACTTAGAAGATTTTGAAAAGCTTTAGTAGTTATAAAAGCTTAAAAAAACTTTGAAAGGCTTAAGTACTTAGAAAAACTTTGAAAAGCTTAAGTACTTGGAAATTTTGAAAGGCTAAGTACTTGGAAAATTTTGAAAGGCTTAGTAAGAAAATTTTGACAAGCTTATATTTTGAAGAACTAAGCGCTTAAGTGCTTTTTGAAACTTGATACTTTTTGAATAAAGAATAGAGTTTTTTAAAAAAAAATTATTTTTAAACTCTCTCCTTTTCTATCTCTCCCCCTTTGCCATATATCAAAAAGCAGATAAAGATAGCAGAAATTAAATTGCATAAAGGAAATAATTTTCATAAAGGAAAACATTTGCATGACTTTGCTGTACTGGACCAAGACTTAGACCAAATCAGTTGATTTTCTCTTGTAGGGACATGTCTAACCCATTTAGCTACTTACTAACTGTTATAGCAGTAGTTTTCGCTAGGGTTAGTCAAGTTAAGTGTTTCTGTTCAAGTTAGATTTTCTAAACTTGACACTTAACTTGATTGCTGTGTAAGTTGTATTTAGTGCTCCAATTACTGCAGATGCACTGACTTAAAGCATCTTGAATTAAGGCAAAGACCTAAGCATCTCAACCCTTTCTAGGTTATCAATCAAAAGTATCCTAAAGTGCTTGTGAGATGTTGGCTTCTAAATCTATAGGTGCATGCAGTTCTAGGGTTAGGGCCTAGGCTAAGTCCATTTGCGAAAAAGCCCTAGTTTTGAAAGGGGGTAGTTTTGAAAAAAAACTAAGTCCGAAAAGATTTTTAAAACTGATTTAAAAACAACAGTTTTTCAAAATTCTTTTAGAAACTGATTTTTAAATTTAAGTAAAGCAAAAAATCAAAAGTAGAGTTATTCTATTCTACAGAGCACAATCCTAACTGCTGAATAGAAAGGAAACAAGTACTCATAAGCTAGTCAATATAGAACAAGTACTCAAAATAGTCACATAGGTCAAACATAAGTCAACCCTACTGAGTAGGGGCAGTCAAATAGTTACTAATACAATGCTAAGCAACTCTAGGACGAGGGACCGGGATGATCAGATGGGCCAGGCTGCCATGAATCGAATCGTGCCATCATCTCAATGTATCGTGCATCAGCCACTTCTCGATCGGCTCTACGAGCGTCCATCTGCTCGATGTGATAGGCCTCGACCTCCTCTCGGAGGCTGTGGATCTCCGTCTGTATCTGTGTGAGACGCTGGTCGAGGGTCGGTGGTGGAGGCTCGTCTATGTGTGCTCGGGCGGCTGCTGCTATGTCTCCAACGTCGACCTCAACCTCCTCGTCTGAGTCGATCGGGGCCCCGGCCTGCTGTCGTCTCCAACTCAAAACCCCGATAGCTGATACCTCTAGACCCGCTAACGAGAAGTTCCTAAATCCTATTTCATCAAAGTCGGTCATAGCGGTTATTTCACCCATGGTAATGTCGCGACCGTGGTGATGAAGGAGAGAGGTGATGATGTGGCAGTATGGAGTGCACACTCGTCCCTGGGTCGTAACACTGGACGCATGCAGAATAGTATGAAACATGTGTAGTCCAATGTCAATGTCAAGGTGATGGACTAGGGCATACAAAAGGAAGGCATGAAAGGGTCGCATGGTCCCGAGATCTCTAGTGGAGAGTGGTAAGATACAGTGGACCAGGACTCTGTACAGGGCATAGTCCTGTGCTTGAAGGTCAACGGCTTGGAATCGTCTATTTGCGGGGAGTCTGGCATCCCTATAGAAGTAGGAGTGGATAGTGTCTAAGGTGATGTGAGAGTAGGGAGGATCAAATGGAGGATTCCTAGGTGGATAGCAGCAGAATGTGGACTGGGAGGGTCGTAGTCCAAGGAATCGGTTCAGCAAAGTAGGGGTGATAGACAGAGGTATTCCTTGAACAGTAGTGTAAAACATGAGATTATCTTGTCGAACTATGTTATTGTAGAATTTTGCACATAATGATTCATTAATGGTATGAGTGCAGAAGACAAGATTATCTAATTGATAGAAGTTGATAATATTCATGGCTACGGGGCATGATTGGGTAAAGAAATGTCTATTAAGATAGCTTGTCTTAATAGGCTTGTAAATGGTTTGAGCAAACTTATTGCATAATTCTAGAGTAGGAAATCTAGGGTCGGGACTTGGTTCGGCATCGGGGTTTGCTTGGTTTCCTCGGCGTCTTCTAAGAGAAGGAAATTTAAAAGAAGCATGAATGTATTGCATTAATTGAAAATTAAATGCAATAAAAATTATATCGGGCAGCTCGGGGAGGCATGGTTGAGGACGAGAGCTTGCAAGGTCTCTTGATCTTCTTGTAAGGAAGGAGGGGTGGAAAGAAGTTGGTTTTTGGTGTGGGAAGAGTAGGAGGTTCAGGTTCCTTATATAGGTATTTTAATGGGGGCGCCCGGGAGCTCCCGGGCGCCCGGGTCAGCGGTCTCTGCCTTTGGCAGAGACTGCAGCTGTATGGGGGCGCCCGGAGTGCTCCGGGCGCCCGGGTTAGGGCGTGTCTGCAGCTTTTGCTGAATTGACTGTGATGGGGGCGCCCAATTGGTTCCGGGCGCCCTGGTCAAAGGTCAGATTCAGCTTTTTTGCTTCGAGAGAGGGAAAAGGTATGGTGGGGGCGCCCGCGTGGTTCCGGGCGCCCGGGACTTTATAGGAAAAGACAAGTTTTATGTCTTGTCATCGTTTGACCATGGTTTAATCGGTTTGACCATGGTTTAATCGGTTTGACCAAGGTTTGAATTGCTTTGACTGCTTTGACTTGTGGTTTGACTATTTTGACCATGGTTTGACCGTGTTGACCATGGTTTGACCATGACCTTAACTATAGGATTAACTCATAATATAGGCATTTAAAGTATTTCCAATTGAATCTTAATCTTACTGTCTCACCCAATCTAAGGTTTTCAATCACGTTAGCCTTATAGGTTTTGTGAGATAGGTTTTGATAAATAAAATTACTTTGAAAAATTATTATTTGTTTTGAAAACATTAAATTAATTTTTGAAAATAGTTAAGTTTATTTTGAAAGGATGTTTGAATATATGCTTAAATAAAATTGTGTTAGATTTGAATTTGACAAAAAGTAATTTGAATTTGAAATTCAAAAATTGGCTTCCAGGTCTTGGCGAGGCACTAGGCCTTCTTTGGCCGTAGCCTTATTGGATCATCAACCCTTTCCTTAACAAAGCCGTTTAATGAAATTTCATTTTCAAAATTAATTTTTGAAAAAGTTCTGGTCTAACTAGTTTGGATTTTGGATCGGTAGCTTCGGCTAGTTTCACCAGTCTAAAGAGACCAAGTAAACCTGATCTTATTAGAATTGGTTTCCCTAACGTACTATCATCTCACCTCCACCCAATACTATGTTATCAAGTTTCAGTTAAGTTTGTTTAGTCCTTATACTAACCTAAGTTTAAGCATGGTAAATTGCAGAAATTAAATAAACAATCAATCAGGCAAATTGCAAGAATTAAATTCTATTTAACAATAAAAATAGTTTTTAATTTGACTCCCCCTGGACTAAAGCCACGGTAATGATTAGGCAAGATGTGAATCTTATCCTTGGGGATCCAATACTGATTTGATCCAGTTGATTTGTTCAGGTACAGTTTAGGTAC
The DNA here is from genome assembly GCA_024364735.1 of Boesenbergia rotunda. Classification (NCBI taxonomy): domain Eukaryota; kingdom Viridiplantae; phylum Streptophyta; class Magnoliopsida; order Zingiberales; family Zingiberaceae; genus Boesenbergia; species Boesenbergia rotunda. The sequence continues at coordinate 58,039 of JAGFNQ010009009.1, read as the reverse complement.
CCATGCCTGAATTTTACCTCTGGACTGATTCAGTACAGCAAAGTAAAATCTTTGTCGGGATTTAGTTCTATAGCCAAGTCCGGATCGATTTAGAACGGACTTTTATTTTCCAAGAATCATGTCAAGACCCTTGGAACCAGAAGTGAATCGTTCTAAGGCAGCTCTAAGATCCTTAACCTGAGTTTTCAGGGAGGAGTTCTCTTTCTCAAGTTTTTCAACTTGAGTAGGAGTTCCTTCTTGAACTTTCTCGGTTAAGGATTTAGAGTCAGCTCCCTCTTTCAGGAGTTTTTCTTCCTGTCGGAGGGACTCGACTCGGAGTTTGTCTTTCGCCAAATCTCGAGAAAGATAAGAAATAAGTTCGTTTAATTGACTTTTATTGAAACCACTTACCTTGATTTCGCCGTCTTCTGAAAAGGTTAGTCTGCCGTCGTCTTGTTCAGATTCTGACTCGGTCCCGACTTCTTCTGAGGCGGTCAGGGCTAGTAGGTTTGACTGGGGTGCTTCTTCTTCTTCTTCTGAGGAAGATTCGTCCCAGGTTGCTTAGAGTGCTTTCTTTCTTCTTGTCTTTTTGGTCTCCTTCAGGTTTGGACACTCCGTCTTGTAGTGACCCTTCTTCTTGCACTCGTAGCAGGTTACGTTGGGCTTGTTTTTGTCATTTGTGGGTTCAGTTGGTTCGTCCTTTCTTTGGTTGGCCTTCTTTCTGTTGGTTTGGTTCTTTAATTCTTTATAGTAACTTCGGGCCAATCGGACTAGCTTCGGTCGATCTCCTTCTTCGTCTTCTGAGTCTGAGTCTGAGTTAGACTCGGGTTCAGGTTGTGTCTTCTTCTTTGTTGATCTTCCAGTTTTTCCAGCAACAAAGGCAATACCTTTTCGGCCATATTGCAGTTAGTCTGTTCATGAAGTTCTAACTCGGAAAACAATTCATCTAATTTAATTTTAGAGAGATCCCTTGAAACCTTGTATGCATCTACCATAGATACCCACAAGGTATTTCTAGGGAAAGCATTTAAGGCATACCTTATTAGGTCACGGTTTTCGACCTTGTGACCTATAGTGTGAAGACCGTTCATCAATTCTTGGATTCGTGCGTGGAGCTGGGCTACTGTTTCGTTGTCGGCCATCTTGATGGTGTACAGTTTGTTTAGGAGCAGATCTCTCTTACTGATCCGAGTGTCTGATGTTCCTTCGTGCAGCTCGATCAGTTTTGCCCACAGCTCCTTAGCACTGTTGAAGGGGCCCACCCGGTTTAGCTCCTCTTTTGTCAAGCCACATTGAAGAGTTTGAGTCACCTTTGCATCTGCTTCGATTCTTCGTTTCAGAGCGGTGTCCCACTCTGTGTAGCTTTGAGGAACCCCGTCAGCATTTGTGGGAATCTCCAGTCCGGACTGGATGATAATCCACATGTCCACCTGAGTTTTCAGGTGGATCTCCATTCGACTTTTCCAGTAGGAAAAGTCTTCTCCACTGAAAAGTGGAGGTCTGGCGGTGCTGAATCCTTCTTGCATGGCCATTTAATCTAAAAAAATAACTAAAAAAGATTTCCCAAGACTTGGTCTTGGATTAGTAGTGTGGGATGAATAAAATGAAATAACGAGGGGTGTTGCACCAACCTTGATTAACGGGAAAAGGAAAATTCGAACGAAATATTTTAAAAAAAATTGAACGAGAAAAATAAAATAAAAATCTGAAAAATTTTCAAACTGGTGGTTGCACCAAATTTGAACTTCCCCGCTCTGATACCACTTGTTGGATCGAGAGAACCGATAGAGGGGGGGTGAATATCGGAAAGCGTTCGGATTTAAGATAGAGAATTTGCACAACGGAAGATAAAAACAAAACACGCGAACACAGTAGTTTTTTACTTGGTTCGGAGCCTAGGTCGACTCCTACTCCAAGGCCCACGATCGTTGATCGTTTACTTTGGGCAATTCTATATGAGGCGCAAAAAACAGTTTACAGTTTTGAGTTACAAATATAGCACAGTAAACTTAACAAATAAAAAGAAAACTCTTCTTTTACCGACGTCCGATGTAAGTTGTCTATTTCGGAGCAGCGGGACGTCGTCGGCTCGAGTTGGGAGGTTTCCGGAGCGAGGCGCGAGAGCATAAGAGCGTAGAAACGTTGATTGAAAGTGTTGCTTGAGCCTTGGGGTCGAGGGCCCTTTATATGGGGCCTGGGGGCGCCCGGAACGTCGGGGGCGCCCCCCACGTGCCAGTCGATCCGCCTCGGTCTCGGTCAGCTTCTGATCCCTTCAAACTCGGGATCAGATCTTGACCGGGGCGCCCGGGACGCTGGGGGCGCCGGGTTGACCGGGTCAAACTTTATCCCTTGGCTTCGCTGGCTTGAGCTTCGATGACTTGCTATTGGGGGCGCCCGGAGCGCTGGGGGCGCCCAGGAGCACGGGGGCGCCCGGGAGTTGAGCTGTCGAAGCTTGCTTTGCTTTCTTGTGTTTTGTGTTTACCTTGGGGGCGCCCGGGATACTCCGGGCGCCTTGGTCAGCTGTTGCCTCGTTCCTTTGAGGCTCTCTGAGCTACAGACACTCGTTCCTTCGGTCCTGCATCCAGGGTTAGTCCAAAACACAATAAAACAATAAAATATTAGTTTATACAGCCTTAGCTGTCTTGGTTCTGACTTTGGGCCTCCAAAATGGAACCCTAGGTCGAACCGACGCCTACTGTTCCCTCGACGGGGAACGCGTCCTCACCTACTCCTCTCGGGAGAATGTACCTGATGCCAACTGCTCCTTTGGTTGGACTTTTGCCTGGCGGTCCTTTGCCAGGTCTTGGATACCGAGCTGTCCTTCGCCCGGTGCCTAGCATTCCTTCGCTAGGGCTTCAGTCCTAGGCTGTCCTTCGCCTGGCACCTAGCAGTCCTTCGCTAGGGCTTTTTCGCCCTAGCATTCCTTCGCCAGTGCCTAGCAGTCCTTCACTAGGACTTTGTTTCCTGGCAGTCCTTCGCCAGTGCCTAGCAGTCCTTTGCTAAGGCTTTGTACCCTGGCATTCCTTTGCCAGTGCCTAGTAGTCCTTCGCTAGGACTTTTTAACCTGCACACTAGAGTAACTTGTTAGATAACAAGTAAGACTTAACTTTTGAACCCTGTTGCCATTATCAAAACACAGGTTTGACTTTGGTGCTTTCTGCACCAACAGATTGGACGGCCTTGGTATGGTGAATGGTGGCATGGAGACAAGCTGGAGGCTTGTGTGCACCCGAGGGACCTTGGAGAGCAGGGACGATGAGCTGATGGGAGCGGACTTCGAGGCATACGTGAAGGATGACATGGAGGCAAGCTGGAGGCTTGCGTGCATCCGAGGGACGGGAGCCGAAGATGAAGAGGGCGCGAAGGCAACAGTCGAGGCTGCGGAGGAGGAGTCAGTCGAGTCGTGAGGGTACGAGTGCAGTGTGATTGTACTCGGGAAATCCTAGGGTTTGAGTGTGGAGTGGAATGTACTCAGGAAGGGTAACCTTAGGTGGGTGAGTAGACCAGTCGACTGGCCTGAGGGCAGTCGACTGATGGAACTCACAGAAAGGTCTCAGCCCTGGGACCAATCGACTGCCCTGGGGGCAGTCGACTGGTAGGTGGCTGGTGAGTTGGCTGAGAATTCGAACGTTGGGGTGCAACGGTCAAATTTCAGTGGCGCCAGTTGACTGCCCTTGGGGCAGTCGACTGGTAGCGAGGGTTTCAACCCGAGTCCTATTTAAAGAGGACTTCGTGGTGACTAAGATTCTTGACGAATCTTGTCTTGGTTAAAGGCAAGATAGTAGTCTTTGTGCTCAGAGGTTTGCTTGGTGTTGTGGCGAGGTTTCTCCACCCACAAGGAGCGACGAGGGCTAGCCGGAGGTTATCCGGGGAGTGATCCACCGACGGATTCTTGGATTAGTCACCCGGCCGGGGTGGATACCAAGTAAAATCGGTTTGTTAGCATTGTTTCTTTATTGTTAGTTTTATTTTGTTTGTATTTCCGTTGCGCACTAACAATCTTATAGAGAAGAACGGACAATCGCTATTCACCCCCCCTCTAGCGGACATAATCGATCCTACAATTTCAACTCCATAATCTACTATCTCTTTCTGCAGTGACGGTGATAGTGATGACAGAGACATCAAAGTTGTGCAAGTCTTTCTACTTAACGCATCAACTACTTTATTCGCTTTAGCAGGGTGGTAGAGGATTGCATAGTCATAATTTTTAACTAACTCTAGCCACCTTCGCTGTCTCATATTTAGGTCCTTTTGAGTGAAGAAATATCTCAGATTCTGGTGATCTGTGTAAATCTTGCACTGGACTCTGTACAGATAATGTCTCCACATTTTGAGAGCAAAGAATACTACTGCTAACTCAAGATCATGAGTAGGGTAGTTCTTTTCATAATCCTTAAATTTTCTTGAAGCATAAGTAATGACTTTGCCTTCTTGCATGAGTACAGCTCCGAGTCCTAGCTTTGATGCATCACTGTATATATCGAAGCTTCTGTCACTTTTGGGAACTATAAGAATGGGAGCATTTTGGCAGTCTTTTCTTCAACTCAATAAAACTCTGCTCACAATCTTCAGTCCACTCATACTTCTTATTCATTCTGGTAAGAAATATTAGTGGAGAAGCTATCTTTGAAAAGTCTTCCACAAATTTTCTATAATACCCTGCTAAACCCAGAAAGCTTCGAATCTCACTAGCATTCTTTGGTCGACCCCAGTTACTAACTGCTTCAATCTTTGCTGGATCTACCATAATACCTTCCTTAGAAATGATGTGGCCAAGAAAAGCCACGTGGTTAAGCCAGAATTCACACTTGGAAAACTTAGCATACAATTTCTTCTGCTGTAAGGTCTTCAACACTACCCTCAGATGTTCGTCATGTCTTTTTGAGACTTTGAATAAACTAGGATATCATCAATGAAGACTATGACGAACTTATCAAGAAACTCCTTGAATACTTGATTCATTAGATCCATGAATGTTGCAGGGGCGTTTGTCACACCAAAGGGCATAACTACAAACTCGTAGTGTCCATACCGTGTTCAGAAAGCAGTTCTCGACACATCACTCTCTTTGACTCTGAGTTGATGGTAACCTGACCGCAAATCTATCTTGGAGAACACGGTTGCCCCCTTCAACTGATCAAATAAATCATCTATCCTTGGCAAAGGATATCTGTTCTTGATAGTCACCTTGTTCAGGGCTCGATAAGCTATGCACATTCGCCTAGATCCATCTTTCTTCTTGACGAACAACACGGGAGCTCCCTAGGGTGAATGACTAGGGCGAATGAAACCCTTGACTAGTAACTCCTGTAATTGTTCTTGCAGTTCTGCTGGCGCTATACGATAAGGTGCCTTTGAAATCGGGTTGGTACCTGGAACCAACTCAATTTCAAACTCAATTGCTCGATTAGGAGGGAGTCCTGGTAACTCTTCAGGAAACACCTCCGGATAGTCACATTCTACCCGCACTTCTTCTTTCTTTAGCCCTTCTCTTTGCCTTGCATCTATTACGTGTACTAAATAACCAGAACATCCATTATCTAACATCTTGTGAGCTTGTAGGTTAGAAAGAAACCTTTTTGTCTTTCTCTTTGGGTCTCCGACAAACTCGAACAGAAGTTTGCTTCTGGTGTGAACTTTACTTTCCTTTTGCGGCATTCAATAGAGGCACTGTACATACTCAAGAAATTCATCCCTAAAATGATATCGTAATCCTTCATATCAAGGACTAATAAATCACCATAGAGTTCTCGGTTGGAAATCCGAATTGGTATAGCTCTTAGCCACTGAGTAGATGTCATGAGTTCTCCCGAAGGTAAGGTCGTTAAGAACTTATCATTCATTATTTTTTGTGGAATCCCTAGCTTCTTGGAGAATGACATAGACACAAAAGAATGTGTTGTACCAGTATCGAATAACACACTAGCATAATGAGATAAGATGAGTATTCGACTTGTGACCACGGTAGTAGAATTTGCCACTTCTTCCTTGGTGATGGCGAAAACCCGTGCGTTGGTCGTGATTGGTGGGGCTTCCATTCTCCCTTGACTGATGTAGGGTCCTTCCAGTGCTGGCTGCATCTGGTGCAACGTGTAGAGTTTCCCTCGTACTGAATAAGCTGTGGTGGAGGCGGATTTGCTTTGGTAGGGCAAGCCTTGGCCATATGCCCTTCTACTCCATAGATATAACACCCACTCATGCCATGGCGATATTCTCTGGGGTGCACCCTCCCACACTTTAGACATCGAGGGTATTTGGGGTACTTGCTTGATGAGTTTCCTTTGTTGCTTCCAGAAGTCTTTTGATCCCCCTGCTACCTTTTATTTGGGTTCCCCTTCCAGTTCTGCGGGTTACCCTGAGATTTCTGGACTGCTATTTGCTTCTGTTGCATCCTGGTGGCCTTTATACTGTTTAAGTAGTGTTCAGCGATTAAAGCACTACTTATCAGTTCTTTTGAGGTCTGCGGCCTATTAACACCGCTGGTCACATTTAAAGCTATCTCAGGCCTTAACATTTTGAGCATTAGCCTGACTCTTTCTCTTTCAGTGCCAACTAGCTCTAGGCACAGACGACCTAACCGGTTGAACTTCTTCACTGCTTCATCCACAGATAGTTCTCCTTGTTTGAACTCCATGAATTCATCATAATGCTTGTTGGTCACTCGCATGTGAAAGTACTCTTCAAAGAACTCGGTCTCGAAGTCGGCCCATGTCATCTGGTTGACATTTCTCTTGGCCTTGACTCTCTCCCACCACATTCTATCATCTCCGGTAAGGCAGAAGGAAGCACACTTTATCTTCTCTACGTCAACCCAGTCCAGTAGCTCTACTATGCTTTCTAAAGTTTTGAACAATGCTTGAGCATCCCATGGTTCGCTTGTGCTTGAGAAGTTCTCTGGCTTCAGTTTCTGCCATTGGATGAGGTATGCTTCTTGCCTTACCCCCCTTGTTGGGACTACAGATGTAACCGATGGATCTTCGGTCACAACTGGTGCCACTACATTCTCCACCGGCGGGGTAATGGGAGCGGTCTGCTGGTTAGCCATTAGGGTTAGCCTTTGTAACTGAGCCACCATAAAAGATTTGGTGGTGGTACTGACTCTGTTGTCTCTTGCCCTCTAGGAGCTCGCTCCTCGTTTTGGGACTTCCTAGGACGCCCCCTTGCCATTCTCTTACTATTATAATGAGAACAAGGACATTACTTCACTATCATCATACTCATAATAGCATATGTTGAAAGAAAGATATGAAAAACATGTACATAAAACTAAACATATGCACTTTCTTACTTGGTAGGCGGCAGGATTGATGCTTGATGTCAGTGTGGCAGAAGGGCAGAAACTTGCTCTGATACCAAACCTGTAACGACCGCCGTCACATTACTTTCTCCTTAACCAGGATTGGTGCCAGTCGACTCCTAGGCCAAATCACTCCCCCAATCTTTCTATTCGAAATCTGGCCACGGACCAGTCGACTAGTGGGTCTACCAGTCTACTGGTGCAGTCGACTCAGCTTGAAAATCACTCGACTAATGTTCTGTTCCCTTGATTTCACTGAGGTCAGTCGACTGACACCTTGAGCAGTCGACTGATACTTTTGGAATTCCATTTCCAGAACTTTAGAAACTTTGACCAAGTTCATGAATATATTTCTACTTCAACTATACTAAGATTATATAACTCACAATCATAATAACCATTTAGCATGCATCTCAAACTTGTAGACTTTTGCGGAATAACAACTCAAACTTAATCTTTGCGGAAACAAACTACTATCATGAAACTTAAGTAAATAACTTAGAGCACTAGCAAATCTCATCCCAAAGGATCTCACTCCACGGTTCCGTCGCCACTGACACAAATCATCCTTCCTTTAGCCTCCTTGACTTACATCCTTTCTTTACCTTTATCTGCAGTAAAAGGATGCAAACTATAAGCAAATTTCTTAGTAAGTAGATACCTACTCTCACAAAACATGCAATCGATATTAAATATGTTCTTGGTCAAAAGAATGCTTGCTTTAAAAACATATGGAACTAGAAATGTCATGCTTAACATGAATATGCTCATGAATACACTTGTAACAAATGCTTGCATTTGAAAACCTTGCTTGAAATGAAAAATACTTATCATGCTTGAAACAAATGTTTTCTTTTGAAAACTTGAAACCTTTATATTCTTATACTTCTTATACTTCAAAATAGATAAACATCCTGCTGATGAGTCCGGCATAGTACCAATGCACACATCCCTAAAAGGTTTCGGAGTAGCTTGCCACCGAACCCTAATAGAGTGTCTCTACTAGGCTCGTCTAGATCTGTGGGTCTCGGCCCGGTATATGCCACTTAATAAAAGTAATATACTTAAACTTGTACTCATGATTGTACTTAAAATGCTTAACTTTACACATATCTTGCACATAGGAAGAAATGTTACCAAAACTCGTTTTTGGACACAACAATACCTTGGTCTTGTACTTATCTCATTTCTTAGTCCCAGAACTCGTTCTAGGGCTTAATAAGATCTCGGTCTTACTCTGAATTTTTATCAAGCACCTTGCGTGCCCTAATCCCAAACCTTGTTTTGGGGTAAATCAAGACCTTGGTCTTACTAAACTCCTGATCACACACACAAAAGGGCTTAAAATCAAGTTCTACAACGATTAAAAATCATGCGAGAACTACCTTTACTGTAGGTGAGTGATCTACTTTCCTCTTTATGCTTCTAAACTTACTACACCAGCGTAGGATCTAGCGTGATGCTCCTCGTCTACTTCCTTTGCACGGTCGCCGGATCTTGGGCGCAATAACAAGGAGAAACCCTAGTTCTCCTTTTCGGTGGAGGAAGAAGAAAAGTGAGGAAACCCCTCTTGTTTTCGGTAAGAGGAAGGAGAATGAGGAAAAACCCTTGGTTTCCTCTTCATTCCATCCTTTATATTCTAAGTTGAAGTTGAAGCAACTTCCATAAAAAGATGCTTACTATCACTTATCTTATATTGTTTCCATATCTTAGTGTCATGCTTTATCACCACCTAATGAAAACTTAAATTAATCCTAATTTAAGGGTCTTAGGTTCGAGCCTCGGCTCTCACTCTCTTTTAAAGAAATTTTTATATTTCTTTTTTATTTTGCAACAATTCCCGAGCATAGTCTTCAGCAGGTTAAGCATGTAACGCCCACCTTTTTTCACATACACCCACACCTCGTGGTGTGGCGAGGGAGGCGGCGTTACGCTAAACATACATGTACTTAGACATTATCTTAATGCAGCGGAATCATTTTTTTCTAACATGCTTATAGTCATGCAACTAACACATGGAACATTCATCATATCATAACTTAACCATTTCATAACTTTATTCATAATCATCGTAAGCAATATGTACTTATCCATAAAGGTAGCATCATAAGTCTTAAGTTATCTATTAATCATAACCATAAAACGTAACACAAGAATCTTCTGCCAAGTCACCGTCACACACACACATGCTTCTGCCTCCCCTGCGGCTTCCCTTAATAGCTTCTTGGTTGATCTGCGGTACGAGGAAAGTAAAACTATAAGCACATAGGCTTAGTAAAAACCCTTTCCTACTCACTAAACCATACGTCACGTAAACATAAACATATCAAACATCCGACAAAACATAACTTCGAGCATAAACATAAGCATTGTCATACATGGCATAAATGAACATACATGAACATAGCTTAACATATATCAAGCGATGTATACATGACATAAAGCATACCTACATGAACATGAAACATGCTTATACATGGCATAACATGAGACTTACTTATACATGGCATACTTCTTAGCATTCATGTACATAATGCATACTTATACATGACATGAATCGTAGCATACTTAAACATAATGCAATACTTATACATGATATACAACATGAGCATAAATACAAGCATAAAATATACTTACCTTGGCGCGATGCATAACATAGATGTATGAATGAGTCTAATGCATTTACTACATAAGGATGCTTAGTTTTGAAATTATACTTTTCAATGCTTAACATAACATCATTGGGGTCCCCTGGCTTGTACCACATACATACTTCTTAGCGCGCATCCCTAAGTAAATACGAGGTAGCTAGCCTCGACCTACTAGGGTAAGGACAGCATAGTCGGTAGTCCTCGAACCGGGGCGTTCTTAAGGTGCCCATCCCTGTTGCACAGCTTCGGTAGTGCCAGAACCGTGGACAGCATAGTCGGTAGTCCAGAACCGGGGCGTTCTTAAGGTACCCATCTCTTGGACCCTTAATTCGGTCCGGTACAAGCCTTATGCATGAAAATAAACATGCATGCTTCATTTTCATAATTGTCATTCATGCTTATCATTCATACTTATTTCTTATCATCGTTATGCCTTCATCATTCATACTTATCATTCATACTTATCATTAAGGCATAACCATTATCTTTATTCATGCTCATCATTCTTCGTTCATAACATAGACCATATCTACATAATCATGTTTCTAGTCATAATCTTATTCGAGTTCATCAAATTTGCATGTTCATGATACATGATAACCATACACCTCATACATGATACGTTTCATCTGACATACATCATCCTAGCATTCATCATAAAACATGGATGACCAGCTACATATAGACCTAACACATACCACTAGGGTTCATAGCATTTATCATAAAACATATATATATCTTTATGAATCATAAATCCATTATAATCATTTATCAATATTCATGCATCATTATATTTATCATAATCTACTTCTACATCAATTACATGTATTTCATGGCATATAACTTAAATATTCATGATTTAAACATAACTTAACATCAAGCACATAAAGTCATGTTATATAACACATCAACTAGGATTCTAACAATATAACGATCCTTACATCATGCTCAATCATATACTAGTATCATAGTAACTTATAAACATTCATTCTTGAAATTTTAACCCAACCAAACCCCAAGCTTGGGGTCTTGGCCGAAAGCCCTAAGGACCAAGGTCCATGGAGAAATTTACCTAAATTATGATTAACATTCCTTCCCATACATATCATGTCATGGAACCTCATTTGAACCCTTGATTAGACTTAACAATAAGTCTTTGGCCTAAAACCCAAGTTGGCCGAAAACCCTAGAAGGGTAACAAGCCCATGTAAGAGTTCATTTAACACCATTCTTACTCATAAGGTATCATAAAAATCATATTAATCATGCATGGAAGGGTTGGAGTTTCCCCTAGCCTCTTGACCTTGGTGTGGCCGAAACTTGTAAGGGTATCCTCCCCTAGAAAAATTCATGTAAGTCCCTATTTTCTTCCATACTATATCATAGTAAGACCCATTAAGCATTCTTGAGGGATTAAAATTAATCCCTAGCCTCACACTATAGGTGGCCGAACCCTAGAAGGGTTTTAGGGCCTCCAAAATTTCTCTAAATCTCAATCCATGCCTTACATATTATCATGAAACATTTAAGAGCACAAAAAGGAATTTACATCATCCCTAGGTTTAATCCAAAGGTCTTGGCCGAAAGTTCCATAAGCCCAACTCATGAATTTTCTTTCCAACATGTCATGTAAACAATATCTAAATCTTATCCAACATCAAGAGCAATCATACCACAGGTGAGAAGGTTTTACCTTCCTTGATCTTGCTTACAAACTTCGAATAAAAGTTAACAAGAGAACCTTCTTCTCTCTAAACTTTACTTAGTCCTTGTGTCTTTGTAGGGGCTTTAGATCTTCAAGATGGGGTCCTTGGTGGAACTTTTCTCAAGGGAAAGGGAACCTTGAAATTTCGGCCAAAGCAAGGAGGAGGAAGAAGAAAGGAAGAAGAGAAGGGAAGTTGTAACTACCTCTCTTATTTATACTTTTCTCTTGAAGAGACATGTCTCTTCACTTCCCTAGCTTTTAACAAGCATGCTCCTTCTTCTCTAACAAGACATATGGCTTGGTGCATTGGTTATGACATGATTAGTGCAACTAGGAGGTTCAAGGTTCAATCCTTGGTCCATGCACTAATTTTCTATTTTATTTCTAATTTATTTCCTATCATTTTCGAAAATTCCTAAAAATTTCCCCATAATTATGTTAATATTTTCCATTACAATCCATCTATTTTTTATATAAATTTCTACCTAAAACCATTCATAATAATGGCACTAGAAAGCCCCTAAAAGGTCCCTTAGTACTTAGTCTCTCAATTAATTGAGAGAACCTTGGGTTTTTAGGCTAAGGTTCGTACTCATATTTCTAGATCCTACGGAAAATTTCCTAGACATGCTTAATATTTCCAAGAAATATTAGGAGAATTTTCCGGGTTGTTACAAAGCAACTCAGGAATGGTAGTCTCCAGTTTGTTCATCCGATAATTCATCACAAACTGTGAGTAACTCTTGGGCAAACAATGCAGAATTAAGTCAATACTTAGTTCATGATTCATTGCAAATCCGAGTGTGCCTAGTCGCTCAATGTACCCCAACATCTTCAACACAAACTATGAAACAGAAGTGCCTTCCTGCATCTTAGAGGTGAAGAGGAGTCTGGAGACCTCAAACCTTTCGGATCTCGCCTGCTCGTCAAATAGCTCATGAAGATGGAAGACGATGGTATGAGCATCCATATGCTCATGCTGCTTTTGTAGCTCAGGTACCATAGCGGCCAGCATGATGCAACTTGCAAGTTCAGAATGGGCCACATGTTTCTGATAGGCCACTAACTGGTCTGGAGTTGCATCTTCAGGAGGAGGGTTGGGAAGTTGTTCTTCAAGGATATAAGCAAGCTTTTCTGCCTTGAGGACTATCCTCAGGTTTCGAAGCTAGTCCATGAAGTTTGGCCCAGTCAGCTTATTAGTGTCCAAAATGGAACGCAAATTCAGAGAAGACATGATCAGGTGATTATCCTAGAAATACAAATTGAGGTTATGTGATGAGAATGATAAAGAATGCATCAATATACATTAATTAAATCCTATTTATTTTTCGAATTGAATAACCCTTTTTATCAATTCGGGAGATCGTAGGAACATCTCCAAATAGGTTGATATCCAACCATAGATAAGAACAACCATGGTTAGAGTCCATCAAGTTATTCTTAGCTATGAAGGTAGGTATTTATATCGATTATATATTATACATATGTAACTATCACATTATGCTATCAACTAATTGAATGTTTGCATAAATCATTGGGTTGTTAACTCATTAACAAGTATGCAACAATATACATAGCACCCAACTGCACCTCTCTTTACATCAACCTTGGCTGTGGCACAACAAATCGATGCTCCAAGCTTAAGGCTGACCCATTAATCTGTTGGGACCGGGTGCATGCCGACGCGGACACGTATTGTAATTGTTACATAATTACATGCAGCGGAAACAAAAGCATGAATAATTTCCTAAATTATTCTAACACATATCCTAAGCATGCAATATGTTCACATAATCGTAATATAAAATTTTTTCAGAAAATGAAATTACTCTACGAATTACCTTGCGTAACTTGGAAGAAGGGACGAGATCCAACCATTAGCGTCCCTTGAAAGCTCCGCCTCTATTCGTATCCACGTCGAGTATCGTCGGGATGACTTCGCTAAGCCACGAGTTTCATGTTCACGAGAACTACTAGATTCTCCGTGAACACGACGAAAACCGAGAGAGTAATCAAATTGAAAGACTCACCACCAAGGTTGGCCGAAGAGGAAGATCGTCGCAAGGAAGAACTTCGTCGCCTTGATGCTTCTCCTTGTGCTCATGGCAAGAAGAAAGAAGGAAGGCCTATGGCCGGCCAAGAGAGAGGGAGAGAAGAAGAGGAGAGAGCGCAAGCAATTCTTGGATGGATCCTCTTCCATGGCACCCCTTGGGTCCTTTATATAGGGAGAGGTTTCTTAATTCCCAAGCAAACCTCTCCTTGATTATGGAATAATTTCTCAATCAATCCATAATCAAGGCTCTCATGATCAAGCTTCTTCTTCTTGATTATGTAATAATTTCTCAATCAATCCATAATCAAGGCTCTCTTTCTTTTGGCATGATTATATAAAATTTATAAAACAAACCAACCATTGGTTCATTATATAAAATTTTATAAAACAAACCAACCATTGGTTCATTATATAAATTTTATTAAACAAACCAACTCATGGTTCATTATATAAAATTTATATACCCTTTTATAAAATAAACCAACCTTTGGTCTATTTTATAAAACAAACCAAAATAGCCTTATCCTCATATGGTGGTGGCCGGCCATGACAAGAAGAGAGGAGGCCCCCTCCTTGGCCGGCCCATCTAACCCCAATTGGATCAAATCCCTTAATGAATTAAACTTATTTAATTCACCTATTAAGTCTTTAAAAGACTTAGCCATTCTATGCTTCCGATGCGTCTGAAATAAATTCAGTTTTGACTATTGTTTGGACTTACCAAAAATAGTCTATCTCGATTGGAGAATCCAATTCTCAACTCGTTTTAAATCCTTCGAATTACTCGTTATGTGTGTGACCAAATAGGCTTTCAATTTATGTTGGCCGTCCATAATTAACTAATTAATTATAGAACGATCATGAGTGACACCTAGTAGTATATCATGATCCCCAATTAATTGAAAGATCAACGGTTGACCTCAGAAATGATTCTGAAACCCTTTAGCAGCTATAATGAATCGTGCCCCATTCCATTCACCATCTTATACCCACTTGGTTCAGGACATGGTCTATGTGCGTCAGTCCCCACTAGGCTGACTACGTCACACCTAGCCCAAGTAACGTTTCCTCGTCCTATGGATTCTAATTACTCTCATGTATTTAAGAGATTCATACTCTAAACATGTCATGCTCTGGCCAGAGGCTTCGAGTAACAATCCGACGATAGGCCTCGGGTATACATCTCCTCTCAAGGAGTGGTGAATCCTTTGTAGGCTTTTCAAATATCTTCGGGTACTTCGGCTTATACCCATTCATCCTGGGTCCACACCTCCTTGGAGATGCTTGCTTAAGATGTCAAAGTATAAGTCTCCATGACCAAGATGATTTGAACACCACAAGTCAAAGGAACATCGCACTTAAGCTGCAGTTAGAACTTCACTGACATATTTATATGTAGACTACCATATGAAGTTTTACAGCCAGTCACTCCAATGAACTAGTTCCCTTAACTAGCATTCATGTTTATCTCCGGACATCTCCATGTCACCAGCCAGTGAGAATCAGCTGATTAGAGAGAATAACCCATGCTAGTCTCATTAGAATTGATAGTGTCCGTATTTATCAATTCATCGACTAGGGACAATTTCAATACTTCACAATTGCGTATGTAAAGATAATCACTAGTTGTGAATTCATCACAAATTCTCTCATGCTGTGAATTGTATTGCAGACATTCAGTAAATGAGCTTAAGATCTTAATCAAATAATCATGTATACTCAAATAGTGAATATTCATTTTTTAAAAATAAATGATTACAATCATAAGGCGATTGCCTTAGGACACTTCTCTCATGTCACTAACATAATCAAGAAATAGTTTTAATATGGTTGGAGGTCATTCAACCGTTTAGTCAGGCTTGGATGTGTCCAACAACCAAAACTAAGGATTGACCTCTGACTCCAACTATATTAATCATAAACTAATTCCATGGTTTGAACATGTTGAGGTTCAAGCCGGGCATGGATATGTCCATCAACCCAAACGAGAAACAAAACTCTGGTTCTAACCATATTAATAGAAGGTGTTGGCCTTAATATTTTGTAAGGGGTTTTGGGTCTCATCCTTTTCTTTTATGCACATTCATGACATATAATTATGTCATGTTCTAACGATTTCCTTAATAAAGTATGTATGTGACTTAATTTATTAAGTCTCATTAATTGAATTAGGAACCGGATTTTCTAATTCTAATTTCATTCTTTATTCAAGGAATTGTTTTGGGAAACAATTTCCTGAATTATCATAATCAATTTCGGAAATAATATGTTTAAGACTTTGATTTCTCTAAATCAAATCTTATTAAATTAAGAGACAGATTCCCTTAATTCAACCATAAATTATTTTCATGAAAATCTTATTTAAGGAAATATACTCTATAGGAAATAATTTTCCTAATTAATTTTGGAGACAATAATATGTAAGAGCATCACCTCATAAATCAAATAAGGAAATTATCGTTTGAGAATCACCTCAATAATTTC
The DNA here is from genome assembly GCA_024364735.1 of Boesenbergia rotunda. NCBI lineage: Eukaryota > Viridiplantae > Streptophyta > Magnoliopsida > Zingiberales > Zingiberaceae > Boesenbergia > Boesenbergia rotunda. The sequence continues at coordinate 41,867 of JAGFNQ010009009.1, read as the reverse complement.
CAAGATTTGATCACATATTTTATTTATAGAAAATTAATATCAATAACTTAATTTGGATGGCTCCCCGAGGCTCAATCCAAATTACACATTTGACAATTTAAATTTAATTTAGGAAATTTAAATATAACAACTAACTTTAAATTGGACGGCTCCCCGAGGCTCAATCCAAAATAAAGAATTTTGCAAATAATTTAATTTCTAATTATAAATTTAAATGCCAATTAATATTCCCATAATTTGTCTAGACTTTCTTGAAAGAAAGTGCCCAAAATTGCGAGCTTTCCATAAATGGAAAGTTTCCAAAAATAAAAGGTTTTCAGAATAATTGTAAGTTTCTAGTACAAAGAAAACTTATGTTTTTCCAAAATTGGAAAATTTCCAAAATAGGAAATTTCCAAAATTGAAAAGTTTCCAAAAATGAAAAGTTTTCACAATTATCATAAAATTTCAAAAACAGAGATATTTCAAAAGTTTGCGAAATTTCATGAGGATTTCCAAACTTTAAAATTCCTAAATCGAAAATTTACCATAATTGGAAAGTTTCCATAATTGAAAATTTTCCAAAATTGAGATCATGATAAAGCTTTCCGCAAAACAATTATATGATTATGTCGAACACAAACCTCGCTCTGATACCACTGTTGGGACCGGGTGCATGTTGACATGGATGCGGGTTCGTAATTTTAAAAATTAATTACCTGCAGCGGAAGGTTTAGCATAAATAATTTCTCAAATTATTTAACCACACATCTAAGCATGCAATTTTATCTTGTGTAGACATGATCATATATTTAAAATTTTGTAGAAACGTAAACTAATTTACGTATTACCTCGCGTAACTCGAAGGAAGGGACGAGATCCAACCGTAAGCGTCCCTTGGAAGCTCCTCCTCTATTCGCGTCCACGTCGAGTATCTTCGGGATGACTTCGCAAAGCCACGAGTTTCGTGTTCTCGAGAACTACTAGATTCTCCGAGAACGCGACAAGAAAAACCAAGAGAGAAGTCGGAAGACTAACCACAAAAGGATGGCCGGAATCAAAATTCCGGCGAAGCAAAAGAAGAGGCTTGCGGCAAAAGGATCCTTGTGGCAAACTCTAATTCCGACAGCACCTTCTTCTGGCCAAGAGATGGCTGGAGCTTCCTTCTCTGGCAGTAGGTGGTGGTCAGCAGGGAAAGGGCAGGGGCGGCCGGCTGGTGCTCTTTCTTGGGGCTGGTTGGCGCATGGCAAGAAGGGGAGAAGAGAAGGAGAGAAAGAGAGGGAGAGAGCCTATGCCTTCATCTCTACGATTATCACCCAAGCCTTGCCTTGGGTCCTTTATATAGTGGTCTCTCAACCATCAAGCCTCTCAAATATGGAATAACTTATTCCATCATGCCAAGTTTGATTTTATATCATGGTTAAAATTATATTTTAATTCATGATAAAAATCTTCTCTCCTATGGAATAAATTTCCTTATCATGATAAATCAATCCATGATTGATTTTATAAAAATAAACCAATCCATGGTTCATTTTAATTTCCATGAAAAATAAACCAAACCTTGGTTTATTATATAAAAATTTATATCATCCATAATTTTATAAAACAAACCACACTTGGTTTATTTTATAAATTAAACCAAAAACTTGGTTCTCTCCCTTTGTTGTGGCCGACCAAGCAAAGAGGATGGAGGCCCTCTTTGGCCGGCCCATCCAAGCCAAGCCCCAATGAATTAAACTTATTTAATTCATCTATTAAGTCTTCAAAAGACTTTAGCCATTTTACGCTTCCGATGCGTCTCTGAAAAATTCAGATTCGACTTATCGTTTGGCTCAACCAAACTTAATCTCTCTTGATTGGAAAATCCAATTTTCAACTCGTTTTAAATCCCTCAGATTACTCATAGTGCGTGTGACTAAATAGGCTTTCGATTTATGTTGGCCGTCTATAATTAATCAATTAATTATAGAACGATCATGAGTGGCACCTAGTAGTACATCATGATCCCCAATTAATCGAAAGATCAACGGTTGACCTCAGAAACAATTCTGAAATCCTTCAGCAGCTATAATGAATCGTGCCCCATTCCCTTCACCATCTTATACCCACTTGGTTCAGGACATGGTCTATGTGTGTCAGTCCCCACTAGGCTGACTACGTCACACTTAGCCCAAGTAACGTTTTTTCGTCCTACGGATTCTAATTACTCTCATGTATTTAAGAGATTCATACTCTGAACATGTCATGCTCTGGCCAGAGGCTTCGAGTAACAATTCGACGATAGGCCTCGGGTATACATCTCCTCGCAAGGAGTGGTGAATCCTTTGTAGGCTGTTCAAACATCTTCGGACACTTCGGCTTATTCCCAATCATCCTGGGTCCACACCTTCTTGGAGATGCTTGCTTAAGATGTCAAAGTATAAGTCTCCATGACCAAGATGACTTGAACACCGCAAGTCAAAGGAACATCGCACTTAAGCTGCAGTAAGAACTTCACTGACATATCTATATGTAGACTACCATATGAAGTTTTACAGCCAGTCACTCCAATGAACTAGTTCCCTTAACTAGCATTCATGTTTATCTCCGGACATCTCAATGTCACCGGCCAGTGAGAATCAGCTGATTAGAGAATAACCCATGCTAGTCTCAACAGAATTGATAGTGTCCGTATTTATCAATTCATCGACTAGGGACAATTTCAATACTTCACAATTGCACATGTAGAGATAATCACTAGTTGTGAATTCATCACAAATTCTCTCATGCTGTGAATTGTATTGCGGGCATTCAGTAAATGAGTTTAAGATCTCAATCAAATACACAAACATGTATACTCAAATAGTGAATATTCATTTATTAAAATAAATGATTACAATCATAAGGCGATTACCTTAGGACACTTCTCTCATATCACTAACACTTACCCCTCTCAAAATTAGGGATTTCTTTGTTATGGGCTTAGCTTAGGACTTACCCCTAGTATGCATGCTCTTATAGACTTAGAAGCCTGTATCTTACAAGCACATTAGGATACCTTGCTTGACAACTTAGACTGGGTTGTGATACTTAGGCCTATGTCTTAACTCATGATACTTTAACTCAGTGCATCTAAAGTAGTTGGGGTAATAAATACCACTGAATATTAATCAAGTTAAATAATCAAGCTTAGAAAATTTAACTTGATAAGACTACTTAACTTAACTAACCCAAGTGAAAACTACTATTTTATAACAGTTAGTAAGTAACGTATTAGGTTAGATAGGGGCCTAAAGATTTTTTTTTATGTTTTCAAATTCTTTTTAAAATTATTGCATGTTTACTTTTGAATGCCTAGTCTCAAATCATGCTTGAACTCAAATGGGTGGATTAACTTGGTTCAAATTTTCTCTGCATTAGTTCTTTTTTATTGATTATCTATTTCAAAATTTTACTTAGAACATCTTATTTGCTTCCTTAAAAGTAATTTTTGGCATTATTCATATTTGTTAACTTAAAATTATTTTTTAAATTTTATTTATGTTTTCAAAATTCACGGGCTCTAATACCTATTTTTTTAAGTTTTCTTTTTTTTCCCTCTCCTTAATGAAAACTTTTTTCTATATCGCAAAAGTGGAGAGTAGGGAAAAGTAAAATTTTTTAATGATTTTTTCTTGTAATTTTTTTTTGATATATGGCAAACGGGGAAGAGTAGGAAAAAGTAATGTTAAAAAGATTTTCAATGTTTTTCTTCAAAACTTTGTTTTTCAAAAAGTTAAAAAGATTTTTAATTTTTTTTTCAAAACATTGTTTTTCAAGTTTTTTAAAGGTTAATATAATACTCTATTTTTCAAACTGATAGTTAGAATTTTTTAAAATAATTAACTTTTTCAAAATTCAAAGTAATTACTTAAAAAGTTTCAAGTATCAGTTTAAAGTAGCCAAAGGTATGAAGGAGCTAATGAAGAATCTAATGAAGAAGAAGAAATAGAAGAAGATGAGAATAAAACCCTCTTCTTCTTCCTTTAATCCAAAACCCTAAACCGCACCCCTTCCTCCTTCTTCCCTCGCCATCAGCGCTAATGGCTACCAAAGCTCCGCCGGTGGCTTCAACTTCTTCCTTCTCTGTTGCGTGCAACCAGGAGGAAGTTGACAGGGATGAAGGTGAAGAAGAAAGCAAGGAAAAGGAAGAAAAACATTCGCTTCCTTGCTCTTCCTTCTTCTTCTCGCCGGCGCCGGAAACCGCCCAGTTGTGGTTGCCACCGGCCACTATTCCTCCTCCTCTCCTGCTCGCCGAACACCTCAAGGTGTTGTCCTCCTTGTTGAAGTCCCATGCCCAAAGGAAAAGAAGAGAAAACTTCTCTTCTTCCTCCCTTTGCTGCGGTGCCACACCAACCCTAGGAGAGAGGGAGAGGGGAAGGAAATTGGAGAGAGGCTTTTAAGGTTTTCCTTGGATTAATTCTTGATTAATTGTGGATTAATTAGCCTTGTTATCATGACTCCTATGTGGTATTTATAGGGCTAAGGTAGGGACCATGAGGAGGAGTTGGGTCTTGGCCCGCTAATGGATCCAAAAACTGATCCATTAATGGAGATCCATTCCACTAAAGGATCCCCATTGAACTTCCTCACCAACCCCCATATTTTCATATGGGCTCCATCTATTATGAGTCGTCCATCTCCCTATGTTTAAGATATCGAATGCCCGATAATTAATTTAAATTACTGATAATTTTAATTAATTATCCTCTTGATCCTTGACAAGTACCACTCAACCTTTCATCATGTCGGACCATAGTCCACTTGCAAGATTTGACATGATTGTAACGCCCCAAATTTTGGGCTTGTTTTTCTTTTCTCAATGCAATTGTACGACTTTATTTGATAAGAAATAAAAGTCCCAATATGTGATTTCATAAAACCCCTATATGCGATTGCATAAATTTTAATTGATGATTTCATGTGATTACATAAGAGTATGATTTCATGTGATTACATTATGATGTGATTATGCAAAATGCGAAGTATGTAATTTCATGATTGATTATAAGATTTGATTAAGAGGGATTATGAAATTACATAAGGAGTGAAATGTGATTCATGAATCACATATGTGATTTCATGAATTCGAATTCATGAAATCATATGGAATGGAATGGGCTTAGTGGGCTTATGCTTGATTAAAACCAAGAGGAGCAAAAATGTGCTCTCACCAAGGATTGAACCTTGGTACTCTTGGCAAGCAAAGCCTTGAGGAGTAGACTTGGTGACCATCTCACCAGGGGAGAAGATGTTGAGAAGGAAGTAGGGAAATCCTTGTTAAGGGTTAGGGAAGGTGAAGAGGTGGAAGAAAACTCTTGGTGAAACACCCCTTGGTGAAAGGGTGCTTAGTAAAGAGGCACCATGCCTCTTCACTAAGTATAAAAGGGGGAGGAGAGTGTGAGAGCACAATCACTCATTCCCTCCTCTTGCTATTGCCGAGAGCCCCCTTCCACTCCTCCCTCCAAACACTAATCTTCCTCCCCTCCCCCAAGTGGCCGAAAGCCACCTTCTTCTCCCCTTCTCCACCGAAGCCAAGCAACACTCTCCCCTTGTGGTTGCCGAAACCCAAGGTTAGGGTTGACACTCCCTAAACTCCCTTGAGTACCTCTTGCAAGACAAGGAGCATTCAAGGATCTCAAGGGCAAGGACCAAGGGCACCATCCCTCCAAGTTAAGGGTATACCCTAAGGATTTAGCGAAAGATGTAAGTGCCCCTCGCCTGTAGCATAATTGTTTGCGAATAAGTTGCATGATGTCCTCTTAAGTTTCGGCCACTACCCTAACCAAGGGTTAGGGTGTGCCATATGCTACTACATGTTTGATTAAATGCTACATAATGTATGGAATGTTGTAGGATAAATTCTTGATGACATGTATGTTTCGGCCAACCCTAAACTAGGGTTAGGCCTTGGACAAAACCCCATGCTATGATTGCTTCCATGATGCTTGATATGATTATGAGGAAATACAACTCAATGCAAGAGGTCCAACCTCTTTACAACATTCGGCCAACCCTAGAATAGGGTTAGGTCCTAAACCTATTTACATGCCATGCTACCCTAATGAATGCTTATGATATTGCATGCTTTGAATGACATGAACCATGCTTGTATGATCTAGGAAAGTGAAGAATGCATGATGATGATTTTCGGCCAAGGGAACCCTTGGACCTTATTTATGTTCACTTTTCATGAAAGCATGTTATACTATGATATGAATGAAATGCATGAATGAATACCTATGTAATGCATGAATAGTTATCATGGATTATGAGTTTATGTATGATGAAGGCCAAGGCCTAAAGTAATGCTCCCTTGAAAGGAAGGGGCTAAGAGCATGCTTAAAAGGGAAATGTACATGATAACTATGTTACTTTATGATTGGCTTGTACCACAAACTCTTAAATGAGTTCATGATGGGTCCTAGGCTGAAGGACTTTTTGAGAAGGCCTAGAGACCCCCAGGCTGAAGGATTTTCAAGAAGGCCTAATAAGGAACCCTTCTGGGTCAAGGCTAGCTACCTTGTGCCTAAATAGGGTTCATGTGCACAAAACTAAGGGTACAAGCCGGGGCCCCCAAAAGATGACTATGTTATATTCAAGTACTATGTATATGTTTTCAAAAGGAAATCTTTTCATAAAATTACTATGCTCACTATGTCTACCATGCTTAATGATCCCATGTCTTTACACGTTATGTTTACCATGCTTAATGACTTCTATGCTTAACATGCTATGCTTCTATGCTATACTTGATATGCTTACGAATTGACGGCGTTTTGTGAGTAGGACAAGGCCTTACTAAGCGTTGCTTATAGTTTTAGTGTTCTTATGCTACAGGACATTAACTAAGGAAGCTGCAGGAAAAAGAGCAAGGGAAATGTGATAGTGACGGTGGATTAAAGATCTTGCTCGCTCTATGTTTTGTTTTCAGTTTTGAAACCTAAGGATGTTATACACCTTCTTCTGCACACTACTCTAAGATTGCTCTTATGTTTGGCATTACTCTACTTCATGATAAGTTTTTGCTATACTTGTGAACATATGATGTCTTCATCTTGACTGTATGGATACACCACTCTATTCGATTATGCTAAAGTAGTTGATATGATGCTTCCCTCATAACATACTATCTTGATTATGCTCATGATCCACTAAAACTCTGTCATACTTGCCATGCCTAGTTATGCTTAGATCACTTATGATATTTGGCCATCACTTGCTGGTTTGAGTCCTCTCATGTTCAACACCCTTATGCTCCCCATGTTGCATGTCACGATCATGTTAAAACCTTCCATATGTTTAGATCCTTACTTGTCAATATTGTATCATGCGCATGGACTCTACATACTTTATGCATTTCATGAAACTTGCTCCTAAATGCTATGATGCCCATACATGTTTCGGCCTACTCATGTATAAAAAATTTGTTAAACCCTAGGTTTCATGCTCTCACGTACATGCATGATCTACATGCTTTCAAGTCTTATGCTTCCGCTCTCGTATGATCGCATGCATCTAAAGCTTAGATGGAAATGAATACATGAAGTAGTCATGTTAACATTACATGAATGATGTTATGCTTCCGCTATATGATGCATAAAGTAGTATAAATATAAGCATGAGTAAAGATGTTATGAATGTTAAAGTAACGCCTCAAATCCTTAGAAGATTTAGGGCGGGNTTCCCAAATCAAATTCGCAAGCCATAACAGCGAGATTGAAGAATTCGGAGCTGAATTTCAGTTTGAGCGTGATCTGATCAGATTCGGTAGCTGAGGCGATTCTCACTGATTTGCGGAGCTTGCGGGTCCGAGGTTCTCCCTTGATTGACGACCAAGGAGCTCTTGAGTTGAGGAATGGTTGAGGAGTAGCTTAGATAGTTTAATTTCAATGTTTCATAGCTGTAATTTCGAATCCTGTCAAATCTGTTCTGTTTTCATATCGATTGCTTTAGCTTCCTGTTCTGAATTGCTTCAATGGTAATTAGGGTTCAGTAATTAGTCAGGTAGTTTGTAGTGATAAATTGCAATTAGTTCAATTTGTTTCATAGCTAAGTTTCATTTCTGCAATTCTATTTGCTGTTGCGTATCAGCTTGGAGCTTGCGTGCCAAGTTTCTTTTCTGCAACTCTCTTTAGTTCTGAAACCTTTAGCTAATTTCGTATTTAGTATTTCAATTTAGTTGAACTAAGTTGTTCACTTTTAGTTTCAGTTCTTAGTTTGTTTTGTTTAGCTTAGTGAATCTGCATTCATTTCTGTTCATTTGCACAACAATTTCTGTTTTCAGTTTATCCAAGTTTCTGCATCCGCAATCTGGGATCTGCATTTATCATTGCCCTGAGTTTGTTTTTGAATTTATTTGAATCCATGCGTATCAGTTTTGTGGCAACTTGATTCACATTTCTGCACATTGTTTCAGCTGGAAAGTTTCTGAATTTGATACATTCCTGCACATCAAGTTCCGGTTTATAGGGTTGCAGAATTTGTGTCAAGGAAACCTTGGAATTAAATTGTAGATCAGTGCATCAATTTTGGCCCACTTGGTTGTTGGATTTGCATTCAAATTGTTGCTGAAATTCTAAAGTTCTTCATTTCTGCAATTCCTGCATTCAGTTATCTGCCTTTCTGCAAATCAGATTCCTAAATTCTGCATTAATCCTTGTTGCCTTTAGTTGTTTCCGAATTGATTCTGAACCGGGGTTCTCTTCTGAGCATTTCATTGCAGTTTGTCCAATCATATTGCATTTTGTTGCTGTTGAATTCTGCATTGGAGATATGGTGACGTTTCTGCAGTAGTTATAGCATCAACTTGTCCTGCACACCTCCTCAATGCTAGCTTGTATTCAATTCTGAACTACTTAGTTTTCATGTTCTGTAGTCTGAATTTTTGAATTCGAAATTTCTGAGCTTGATTTTGAATTCTTGCGTTCGAATTGCTGCCCTCATTGACAGCCTAAATTTCTGCAGTTTCTGAAGAAACATGCTTATGCAGTCTGAATTCTGTAGCATAAATCTATTTCTGAATTGCTCCATTCAATTCCGAATTTCTTCACTCATTCATGCTGAGCACTTCACTCTGAGCTTGATTCCCAAGCTAAATTTGATTAACTAATTCTGAATTGTCAGTTTCTTTGCACTTAATAACAGATTCCTAATTTGGCACATGAGCTTGGACATTTGAGTATCAAGTTTGTTTCAAAGACTCACTTTGTATCAAGTCTTATTCCCGAATTTGCTTAGCAATTGTTTTACAGCCCTGTTTAGATGCATTTGTTTAGAAATTGTTTTACACTTGACATCAGATTTTGTTTTCTGGAATTGGATAAGTTCGTTGGTCAATTAAGCTTCTCATTGGTTAAGTGCACCAATTGCATTGCCTTTGTTTGATTCATTGATGTAAGTTTTCTTCTTTTAATTGTGTTTCCATTCCTAATTGAAACAAAACCCGACTTTATTCGAAACCCAAAAACACGAACGACACCCAAATACAAGCGCAAATCAAACAAACCTTCAACTAGTCCCTGAGAAAAATACGACCTGTGGCCCCTATATTACATTTTCATACTTTTGATTGTAAAAGGGTTTCCAGTTATTCATTCATATTTTAAATTTGATGAGCCCATACATTTCGTGACAAATTAATTAGTATATTTTGGGGCCGTCAAATAGCCTCACCACTGACAGCTCTTACCAGAAAGAACAGAAAGTTTCAGTGGATAGAGGACTGCGAGAACAGTTTTACAGAATTAAAGAGATGATTGACTAGTGCTCCTATCCTGACTCTTCTAGAGACCACTGACAGCTTTGACATATATAGTGATGCTTCTAAATTAGGACTTGGAGCAGCGCTGATGCAGAATGGCAAGGTTATCACCTATGCCTCTAGACAACTCAAGGATTATGAGAAGAGCTACCCTACTCATGACCTTAAGCTAGCTGTAGTAGTGTTCGCTCTCAAGATCTGGAGGCATTACTTATACGGAGCTCAGTCTAGGATTTTCATAGATCATCAGAGTCTGAAGTATTTCTTTACTCAGAAGGATCTAAACATAAGGCAACACAGATGGCTTGAGCTGGTCAAGGATTATGATATTGACATCCTCTACCATCCAGGTAAAGCTAATAAGGAGGCAGACACACTTAGCAGGAAATCTAGTGCCACCCTACTAGCTTTGTCTATGATGTGTTGGTGCAGGCAACACCTAAGTCAAACCTGAGTTTTGATAATGGCAAAGGGTTTAGAAGTTAAAGTGTTATTGGGATCTAACATGTTTGCTAAGTGTGCAGGAAAAGTCCTAGGTACACTAGGCAAGAAGTCCTGGCAAAGGGCTGGGCAAGAAGTCCTGGTCAAGGACTGGGCAAGAAGACCTGACCAGAAGTTGGGCAAAGAAGTCCTGGTCATGGACTGGGCAAGAAGTCCTGGCAAGAGGTTGGGCACCGAAGACCTGACCGGAAGTTGGGCACGAAGACCTGGTCAGGTGGATTGGGTAAAAGTCCAACCGGAGGAGCCGGTTGGCCAAAGGTAACTCTCCTAAGAGGAGTAGGTGAGGACGCGTTCCCCGTCGAGGGAACAGTAGGCGTCGGTTCGACCTAGGGTTCCATTTGGGAGACCCAAAGTCAGAACCAAGAGAGCTACGGCTGTAACTAATGGCTAACACATTTGCTTGTTGTGTTTTGGTACTATCTGTTGGATCGAAGAAAACGATAGAGGGGTGAATATCGATAGCAAATTTTTTGACAGTTAAAGAATATACGTAGCGGAAAAAGATAAAGTGCACGAGAACACAAGTCGATTTTTTACTTGGTTCGGAGTCGCGGTCGGCTCCTACTTCAAGGCCCACGATCCTTGACTGTTTACTTTGGGCAATTCTATATTCAGAAAGATTATTATAGATTGATAGTACAGATATAGAATTTGAAAACTAAATTACAACACTTTCGTAATTCAAACTTTACTGACGCCCGAGATGGATCGAATTCCGGAGCAGATGGTCATCATCAGCGCTGAAATCTCAAAATGGAACTTTGCCAGAGCGCAGCGCGTGAGCGAAAGTGTTTGGAGCGTTGGAAAGAATGGATGTTGAAGCCTTGGGAGTGCTCATACGGGCGCCAGTGATGTTGGGGGCGCCTAACACGTGCCCTTCGATGCGCAAATCCTTATACGCGGGCTCAGTCAGTGTTTATCCACCTCCACATGGGTGCCTGAACTGATGGGGGCACCCGTGACCTCACGGGCGCCTGATCCGGCTTGGTCCAGTGGCTTCACTGCTATGCTTTGGGTTTTGCCTTCACTCTTGGGAGCCTGTATCCATACGGGAGCCTGAGCCCATTCAGGCTCCTGAGCCCATTCGGGCGCCTGTGTCCATTCGGGCGCCTAGGCCCTGTGAAGTCCCTCATTTGCAGATGACCAGTCCTCCAAGCCTACAACATAGGTTAGTCCCAAAACATAATGAACATTGGTTACAGTCGTAGCTGTCTTGGTTCTGACTTCTTGTCTCCCAAATGGAACCCTAGGTCGAACCGACGCCTACTGTTCCATCAATGGGGAACGCGTCCTCACCTACTCCTCTAAGAAGAGTTTACCTTTCACCAACCGGCTCCTCTGGTTGGACTTTTGCCCAACTTCCGGTCAGGTCTTCGGTGCCCAGCCCTTGCCAGGACTTCTTGCACAGTCCTCGACCAGGACTTCTTTGCATGACTTCCGGTCAGGTCTTCTTGCCCAGTCCTTGACCACGACTTCTTTGCCCAGCCCTTTGCAGGACTTCTTGCCTAGTGTACCTAGGACTTCTTCTAGCACACTCAGTGAACAAGTTAGATCACAATAACATCTTAACTTCTGAATACTTTGTCATTATCAAAACCCAGGTTTGACTTAGGTGCTGCCTGCACCAACAATCTCCCCCTTTTTGATTTATGGCAACACGGTTCAAAAGGTTAAGTTAATGAAGCAAGTAAATAAACAAGTACGTAATTTCTCCCCCTGGAAGAAATTCTCCCCCTGAGTTTTTCAAAAATACGTGTGGTTTTTGAAAACATTTCTAAGTCCTTGTCAATCATAAAATGAAAAGATTTTTCCAAAAAGCACTTAGAAGATTTTTCAACCCAATTAGTTTTAACACTTAGAAAATTTTCCAAAATACTTTTGAAGTTTTTAACACATGGAAAATTTTCCAAAATAATTTTGAAGTTTTTAACACTTAGAAAATTTTCGAAAACAATTTTGAAGTTTTTAACACTTAGAAAATTTTTAAAAATAATTTTGATGTTTTTAACACTTAAAAAATTTTCCAAAATAATTTTGAATTTTTTAACACTTAGAAAATTTTCCAAAAATAATTTTGAAGTTTTTAATACTTAGAAAATTTTCCAAAATAATTTTGAACTAAGTGCTTTTAAAATTTTCAAAGAGAGTTTTGAATTAAGTACTTAGACAATTTTGAAAACACTTTTTGTTACTTTACTTTTTGAAAAAGGAGATAAAAGTTTTGAAAAAAATTTAATTTGGCAAAATTTAAATTTTAAAACCTTCTTTTCTCTCCTTTCCAATCTCTCGTCCTTTGTCATATATCAAAAAAATATATCAAAAAATGAGTAAGGAAAGTAAAAATGATGTATTGAACCAATTCTAAGCATAAACTGGACCAAATCAATTTATATTTTCACTTTCGGGTCATGTCTAACCCAGTTAGCTACTTACTAACTATTATAAATAGTAGCTTTCCCTAGGATTAGTCAAGTTAAGTGTGTTGGGGCAATCGACCCTAAGATGATCTGGAGGATCATGATATTTTGATGAGTGGGCAATATGGTTAAGTTAGGTTTTGTGGTAGACTAATATGTGTACATGAGTGTGCAGGTGTACAGGTACACATGGACTTGGTTGATGTCTTCGGGTGAAGGATGGAATGGAGGCAAGCTGGAGGCTTGCGTGCGCATCCAAGAGACCGTTGGATAGCAGGGATGATAAGCCGAGTGACGTGGACTTCGAGGATACGTGAAGGGGTGGCATGGAGGCTTGCGTGCGCATCCGAGGGACGAGGGCCGAAGATGAAGAGAGCGTGAGGCAACAGTCAAGATTGCTGGTGAAGAGTCAACTAGGCTATGAGGGTCTGAGTATGAGTGTTTGTACTCAGGGGCTAAGCTGGGAGGGTTTGAGTGCGGTGAGACTTGTACTCGGAGTGAAACCCTAGGCTTAGGAGTGTACCAGTGGGCTGGCCCTTTGGCAATTGACTGGTGTAGGCTGGAACAGACTGGCAGATTCGAACGTTGTACTGTAACGGTCGAATCTGAGTGGGACCAAGCGACTGCGATTTTGGCAGTCGACTGGTAGCGGTTGTTTCAGACTGGAGCCCTATTTAAAGGGACTCGTTTCCTACTTTCTTACATGACGAAACTCGCTTGGGAAAAGTGAGTTAGTCTTTTGTGCTCAGATAACGTTCGAAGTGTTGTGGTGAGGTTTCTCCACCCACAAGGAGTGACAGAGTTAGCTGGAGGTTATCCAGGGCGTGATCCACCGACGGATTGTTGGATTGGTCACCCGTCCGGGGTGGATACCAAGTAAATCTTCCGTGTTAGCATTGGTTAGTATATGTTTTTTATTGTATATTCCGCTGTGCAACTAATCGTGTAGGAAGAAAGGGGTTCAAAAGTCACTTTTCACCCCCCCCCCTTTATCATGCCACTCGATCTATCAGTTGGTATCTGAGCGAGGTTCACTCTTGATCGAACTAACCGCTGAGGGAGCACACGCTAGAGGAAGAAGAACATGGAAGATAAGTTTGGGCAAGACATCAACACACCACTATCCTACAATCATGAAGAATTCTCCCATTGGAAGGCAAGGATGGAAAATTGGCTAGGGATGGATTGGGAGTGTACAATGATCATTGAAGACCCCTTTGAAATTCCGAGAGACAAGCATGGGAAAAGGCTTCGTCTTAGATATTGGACAAATGAACAACAAGAGCAATCTTGGGCAAATGAAAAGGTAATCAATATTTTGATTGTTATTTTGCCAAAAAATATGTTGAGTTGTGTAGGAGAATATAAAAGTGCTTATGAGTTATGGAGCAAACTAGAAGAACTTCACAAGAACCCTACACCTGCTCAACTAGTAGAAGAACCCGAAGAAATAAGCTCAAGGGTCCATGAAGACCAAAATGAAGGAGAAGCGTCAAGTTCATCAAGTGAGGAGCCATTCACCTCATCAAGAGAGGAAGAGGAAGTATCAACATCGAGAGTTGATAAACAATGGTGAAAGCCAAAATATTTAAAATTCTGTGTTTCATGATAAACCTAGGAATTCTAGGACCAAGGACCAAGACATAAACCCTAAGAAAAAGGGAAATATGTCTAGAAGAATAGGTAGATCTAGATATAATCAAGTTAGGTCAAATGATCCTAGGATTATGAACTTGGAAAAGGAAAATCAAGTTTTGAAAGCAAAACTTGATAAACTGGAGAAAACCATAGATAGACTCATTAAGGGGTCAAAGGGGCCAAGGATAATGTAAAAGATCAAACTCTTAGGAATGGTAAGCCTGGTATAGGATATGGTTCTAGAAGGGCAAATGTTGATAAATTTGTTGGTGCAGTATGCACCCAAGTCGAACCTATGTTTTGATATTGACAAAAGGGTTCAAAAGTTAAGGGTTAGTCGTTTTCTAACAGGTTTCTTGAGTGTACAGGAAAAGCCCTAGCGAAGGAATGCTAGGCACTGGCAAAGGACTGCCAGACAGGAAAAGCCCTAGCAAAGGGCTGCTAGGCTCTGGCGAAGGACTGCCAGAATGGACAAGCCCTAGCAAAGGAATGCTAGGCACTGGCGAAGGACTGCCAGACAGGAAAAGCCCTAGCGAAGGGCTGCTAGGCACCAAGCGAAGGGAAGCTTGGCAACTCAAGACCTGGCGAAGGACTGTCGGGCAAAAGTCCAACTGGAGGAACCGGTTGGCATCAGGTAAATTCTCCCGAGAGGAGTAGGTGAGGACGCGTTCCCCTAGAGGGAACATTAGGCGTCGGTTAGACCTAGGGATCCATTTTGGAGACCCAAAGTCAGAACCAAGACAGCCAAGGCTGTGTAAAATTAACTTATTAATTGCTATTTTGGACTAACCCTGGATGCAGGACCGAAGGACTGTGTTTCTGCAGCTCAGAGAGCCTCAAAGGAGTGAGGCAGTAGCTGAGCAGGGCGCCCCGGATGTTTCGGGTGCCCAGAGTCAACCCAAAGTCAGCAGAGCAAGTAAAAGCCCCGACAGCAGCACATTTGGGGGCGCCCCGGATGTTTCGGGCGCCCCGCGCGCATCGGGCGCCCCGCGTGTCGCAGGCGCCCACTGTGCCACGCCACTGGCAGCTGCAGCAGCTCACCCTCGCGAAGAAGATGAAGCCTTGACCGGTCAACCCGGGCGCCCCGCGCGAGTCGGGCGCCTCAGTCAACTGTTATCCCGAAGTCGAAGCGATCAGTCACGACCGAGAGCACGCCGGATCACAAGCCACGTGGGGGGCGCCCCGAGCATCCCGGGCGCCCCCAGTCCTATATAAAGGACCCTCGACCCTCTTCTTCAGAAATCAATTCTTCGGACACTTCCACGCTCTTCTGCTCTCGTACTTTGCTCCAGATACTGCCCAACTCGAGCCGACGATGTCCCGCTGCCCCGAAATCTTCGATCTACTCCGGACGTCGGTAAAAGAAGAGCATAACTCTTATTATATAAGTTTACTGCACTTATTCTGTATTCAATAATTGTAAACTGGTTTACGAACTTATAGAATTGTCCGCAGAAAACGGTCAACGACCGTGGGCCTTGGAGTAGGAGTCGACCCAGGCTCCGAACCAAGTAAAAAATCTTGGTGTTCGCATTATCTGATTCTAATTATTCTGCTACGCAATTATTCTGCGACATTCACCCCCCCCCTCTATCGCATCTCTCGATCCAACAAGTGGTATCAGAGCGGGGAATTCAAACTTGGTGCAACCACCAGTTTGAAAATTTTACGGATTTCTTTCATTTTTTTTAATTTTCGTTCGAATTTTTTTTAAGGTTGGTGCAACACCCCTTGAAATTATCTTTATTTCTTTTCTTCCCGCACTACTAATCCAAGACCAAGTCTTGGAATATTCTTGTTTTTTTCTTGTTTGCTATTGCAGAACAAATGGCCATCCAAGAAGGCTTTAGGACCGCCAGACCTCCACTTTTCAGTGGAGAAGACTTTCCTTACTGGAAAAGTCGGATGGAGGTCCACCTGAAAACTCAGGTGGATATGTGGATAATCATCCAGTCTGGACTGATGATTCCCACAAATGCTGATGGGGTACCACAAAACTACTCAGAGTGGGACACTGCCCTCAAACGCAAGATTGAAGCTGACGCCAAAGCAACTCAGACCCTCCAATGCGGACTGACAAAAGAGGAGCTGAACCGCGTAGGCCCATTCAACAGTGCCAAGGAGCTATGGGCTAAGCTGATCGAACTCCACGAAGGAACTTCAGATACGAGGATCAGCAAACGAGACCTGCTACTGAACAAGCTCTTCACTATCAAAATGGCAGATAACGAGACAACAGCCCAGCTCCACGCCAGAATCCAGGAATTGATGAACGGTCTTCACGCAATAGGTCACCAGGTTCAAAACCGTGATCTTATAAGGTATGCCCTAAACGCATTCCCTAGAACCACCTTGTGGGCATCTATGGTAGATGCATACAAGGTCTCTAGGGATCTTTCAAAAATTAAGTTAGATGAGTTATTTTCTGAACTTGAGCTGCATGAACAGACTAACTGCAATTTGGCCGAGAAAAGTATAGCCTTCTTTGCAGGGAAAACAGGAAAAATGACTAAGAAGAAAACTCAAGTTGAACCTGAATCTACCTCAGATTCAGAAACAGAAGATCAAGAAAGAGATCAATCTGAACTGGTCTGGCTAGCTCGAAGCTACTACAAAAAGTTGAAATACCAAGCCAACACACGGAGAACAAACCGAAGAAAGGATGAACCAGCTGAACCAGTAACTAACAAACAGAAGCCCAACGTAACCTGCTACGAATGCAAGAAGAAGGGCCACTATAAGACTGAATGTCCAAGTCTAAAGGAGTCCAAAAAGAACAGAAAGAAGAAGGCACTCCAAGCCACCTGGGACGAGTCTTCCTCAGAAGAAGAAGAAGAAGCACCCCAGTCCAATCTTCTAGCCCTGACCACTTCAGATCAAATCGAGACTGACTCAGACTCGGACCGGGACGACGGCAAGCTGACATTCTCCGACGACGGCGAAATAAAGGTAACGGGCTTTTCAAAATCGCAATTGAATTCTCTTATTTCCTATCTATCCCGAGATTTGGCGAAAGCCAAACTCCGAATCGAGTCCCTCCGACAGGAATTAAAACTCCTGAAAGAGGGAGCTGATTCTAAATCCTTAACTGAGAAACTTCAGGAAGGAACCCCTGATCAAGTTGAAAAACTTGAATCAGAGAATTCCTCTCTGAAAACTCAAGTTAAGGACTTAAGAACAGCCTTAGAACGATTCACCTCTGGTTCCAAGAATCTTGATCTGATTCTGGGAAAACAGAAGTCTGTTCTAAATCGATCCGGACTTGGCTATAGAACCAAATCTCGGCAAAGATCTTACTTTGCTGTACTGAACCAGTCAAGACCTAAGGTTCAGGCATGGGTGCCAAACCTGTGCCTGACTAAACCAACTGGTTCAAATCAATTTTGGATCCCCAAGGACAAGATTCACATCTTGCCTAACCCATACAGAGGCTTTAGTCCAGGGGGAGCCAAAATCAAAACAATTTTTATAATTAGATAATTTTCCTTAATTGATTGAGTGTTTGTTTATTTAATTTTTGCAAATTGCCATGCTTAGATTTAAGGAATACGTAGATTTAAGGACTAAATTACTTGAAACTTGAAAACATAGTATTGGGAGGAGGTGAGATGATAGTACGTTGGGGAAACCAACTCTAATAAGATCAAGTCTACTTGGTCTCTTTAGACTGGTGAAACCTGCCGAAGCTACCGATCCAAGACCCAAGCTAGTTAGACCAGAAAATGACCTAATTTAATTTGAAAGTGAAATTTCATTAAAAGGCTTTGTCAAGGAAAGGGTGGATGATCCCATAAGGCTACGGCCAAAGAAGGCCTAGTGGCTCGCCAAGACCTGGAAGCCAATTTCTGAAATTCAAATTCAAATTATCTTTTGTCAAATTCGAATCTAACTCAATGTTCAAATAATTATAGATTCTTATCTGTTTTCAAACCTATCTCTTTTTCGAAAATCACTTAATCTATTTTTCAAAATTTCTAAACTTACTTGTTTAAAAATCTGTTTTCAAAAATAAAGAACTTTTTCGAAAATAAATTGAAATTTCTTTTCAAAACTAATTTCTACCCTCAAACCTGTCTCACAAAAACCTTAAGGTTAACGTGTTTGAAAACCCTAGACTGGGGTGAGACAGACTAGGAAGTGAAACTCAATTTAAGCTATCCCTAACTCAAATTGGATCCAAATCATCAAAAATTCTTTATGTGTAGGAACATAAAGATTTGGACCAATGGATGTTAGATAGCGGGTGCTCCAGACATATGACTGGGGACAAATTGAAGTTCACCAAATTTAAGTTCAAAAACCTGGGCTCAGTGGCATTTTGAAACAATGCTACACTCAAGGTAATTTGGTCAGGTAATATTGAACTTAAATCCAATTTCATTATTAAGAAAGTACTATTGGTGGAAAACTTCAATTTTAACTTACTTAGCATAAGTCAGTTATGTGACTCTGGTTATTTAGTTACTTTCAACAATTCAAATTGCCTGATTAGAAATGCACAAGACTCAGAAATCATGCTTAAGGGCACTAGGAAAAACAATGTATACACTATAAATCTTCCCCTTATACCCAAATGCATGTTAACACAGTTAGAACAATCAAAACTCTGGCATAGGAGATTAGGTCATACCAATCTAAGAACTATTTCAAAAATTACCCAACTTGGCTTAATCAAAGGTATCCCCAAAATCAAAAATGAAAACCTAATATGTGAATCTTGTAATCAAGGCAAACAAACCAAGTCTAGTCACAAATTGATCCAATCTGATCAAACCCAAACCACACTTGAGCTCCTAAACCTTGACCTACTTGATTCACATGGAGCCATGTCACTAAGTGGAAATCGATACTGCTTAGTAATAATTGATGACTACTCTAGGTTCACCTGGGTCAGGTTTCTAAAGACCAAAGATGAAACCCTGAACCTATTTAACAACTTTTGTAAATTGATTGAAAATCAAAATGATACCAAAATTAAAAGACAGGTCCCTAAAGAATTAACCAGACCTAGGTCTTGTTTTGATTCAGTACAGCAAATGCTTTATTCATTGCAAAACTTTTTTTCTGCATTTTTTTGATATATGTCAAAGGGGGAGAGTTGGAAAAGAAACAGGGAACAAAATTTTTAAAAAATTTTTTTTTAATCTTTTTCAAAAAGGTTGAACTAAAAAATTGGTAAATCAAAGTTAGCCTTATTTCTAAACTCTGAACTATTTTGAAACTCAATGTTTTTTGCTTAAAATGATTTTTGCTTAATATTTCAAAGTGTGAAATATTCCAAAATTGGAAATTTTCTAAAGTCTGAAATTTTTTCAAAAACTGAAAATTTTCTAAGTTTCCCAAACTATGAATGTTTTTTTCAAAAAAAAAAAACATAGCAAAACTTTAGAGATTTCCTAACCTATTATCAAAACATGAAATCTTCTAAGTACTTCCCTCACACCACCTATTTTTGAAAAACCTAGGGGGAGATTTCTTCCAGGGGGAGGGAATTTAACTTAGGATTTTAATTTCAGTATTTTTTCCTTAACTTTTTGAACTAGGTTGCCATATATCAAAAAGGGGGAGATTGTTGGTGCAGTATGCACCCAAGTCGAACCTATGTTTTGATATTGACAAAAGGGTTCAAAAGTTAAGGGTTAGTCGTTTTCTAACAAGTTTCTTGAGTGTACAGGAAAAGCCCTAGCGAAGGAATGCTAGGCACTGGCGAAGGACTGCCAGACAGGAAAAGCCCTAGCAAAGGGCTGCTAGGCTCTGGCGAAGGACTGCCAGAATGGACAAGCCCTAGCAAAGGAATGCTAGGCACTGGCGAAGGACTGCCAGACAGGAAAAGCCCTAGCGAAGGGCTGCTAGGCACCAAGCGAAGGGAAGCTTGGCAACTCAAGACCTGGCGAAGGACTGTCGGGCAAAAGTCCAACTGGAGGAACCGGTTGGCATCAGGTAAATTCTCCCGAGAGGAGTAGGTGAGGACGCATTCCCCTAGAGGGAACATTAGGCGTCGGTTCGACCTAGGGCTCCATTTTGGAGACCCAAAGTCAGAACCAAGACAGCCAAGGCTGTGTAAAATTAACTTATTAATTGCTATTTTGGACTAACCCTGGATGCAGGACCGAAGGACTGTGTTTCTGCAGCTCAGAGAGCCTCAAAGGAGTGAGGCAGTAGCTGAGCAGGGCGCCCCGGATGTTTCGGGCGCCCCAGAGTCAACCCAAAGTCAGCAGAGCAAGTAAAAGCCCCGACAGCAGCACATTTGGGGGCGCCCCGGATGTTTCGGGCGCCCCGCGCGCATCGGGCGCCCCGCGTGTCGCGGGCGCCCACTGTGCCACGCCACTGGCAGCTGCAGCAGCTCACCCTCGCGAAGAAGATGAAGCCTTGACCGGTCAACCCGGGCGCCCCGCGCGAGTCGGGCGCCTCAGTCAACTGTTATCCCGAAGTCGAAGCGATCAGTCACGACCGAGAGCACGCCGGATCACAAGCCACGTGGGGGGCGCCCCGAGCATCCCGGGCGCCCCCAGTCCTATATAAAGGACCCTCGACCCTCTTCTTCAGAAATCAATTCTTCGAACACTTCCACGCTCTTCTGCTCTCGTACTTTGCTCCAGATACTGCCCAACTCGAGCCGACGACGTCCCGCTGCCCCAAAATCTTCGATCTACTTCGGACGTCGGTAAAAGAAGAGCATAACTCTTATTATATAAGTTTACTGCACTTATTCTGTATTCAATAATTGTAAATTGGTTTACGAACTTATAGAATTGCCCGCAGAAAACGGTCAACGACCGTGGGCCTTGGAGTAGGAGTCGACCCAGGCTCCGAACCAAGTAAAAATCTTGGTGTTCGCATTATCTGATTCTAATTATTCCGCTACGCAATTGGTCTTTACGAAATCCGAACGATTTGTGACATTCACCCCCCCCCCCTCTATCGCATCTCTCGATCCAACAAAATTGTCATATTCGAGGATGCCCTATGACTATGGTAAGGAAAAGGTCGAACATGGCAAAGAAAAGTCATTTAAAGGAAAAGAAAAGGAGTTGACCAAGCAAAAGGTCTATAGGGTTAAGAGAGTGAGAGTAGAAGGTCAAGAAGCACTAGAGGAGCACCGGTGTGGTCTTGCACTTATAGATGAGGTACCTAGGAAGGTATCTGTTCGATCGAGAAAACACAATAGAGGGGGGGGGGTGAATATCGTGAAAATGTTTCGGATTAGAAAAGAGAATGCGCAGCGGAAATTTAACTCAAACACACGGAACGCAAGTATTTTTACTTGATTCGGAGTCGCGGTCGGCTCCTACTACAAGGCCCACGGTCCTTGACCGTTTACTGCGGGCAATTCTATAATGGCGCAAAGATTTACAAAGATTGTTACAACAGTAGTGCAATAAAGAAAATTATACTCTTCATTATCGACATCCGGTGTGGATCGTACTTCGGAGCAGGGGGTCGTCGTCGGCGCTAGAATCTCGAGATCGGAGGTTTCCGGAGCATAGCGCTTGAACGAAGACCGTGAGGCATTGGAAAATTAATTATCTGAAGCCTTGGGGTCAAACCCCTTTTATAGCACTCTTGGGGGCGCCCTGGATGTCGGGGGCGCCTGACACGTGCCTTCGAATCCGAGAATCCTCATCTGAAGCTCGGTCAGCGCTTATCCATCCAAAATCATCCTCGGAGCTTACGGGGGCGCCCGGGACACTGGGGGTTCCCTCCTTGACTTGGTATGCTGGCTTCTGGTTACTTTGCTTTAATTGCTTTGACTCAGGGCACCCGAAACCTCCAAGGCGCCCTGCATACTGCAGTTTCGAAGCAACACTTGCTTCCTTGTTTTGCCTTGACCTTGGGGGCGCCCTGCCCAGCTGTCTGCCCCTCTCCTTTGAGGCGTTCTGAGCTATAGAAATACATTCCTTCGGTCCTGCATTCAAGGTTAGTTCCAAAACAGCAAAGCAAGAGTATTAGATAATTTTTTACAGCCGTAGCTGTCTTGGTTCTGACTTCGGGTCTCCCAAATGGAACCCTAGGTCGAACCGACGCCTATTGTTCCCTCGACGGGGAGCGCGTCCTCACCTACTCCTCTCAGGAGAGTTTACCTTTTGCCAACCGGCTCCTCCGTTTGGACTTTTGCCCGATGCACCTGACCAGGTCTTCGTGCCCTCCTTCCGAGCAGGTCTTCGGTGCCCAGCTCCTTGCCAGGGCTTCGTGCCCAGTCCTCGACCAGGACTTCGTGCCTACCTTCCGAGCAAGTCTTCGGTGCCCAGCTCCTTGCCAGGGCTTCGTGCCCAGTCCTCGACCAGGACTTCATGCCTAGTGTTCCTAGGGCTTCTTTCCTGCACACTTAATAAACGTATTAGATACAAATAACATCTTAACTTCTGAATCCTTTGCCATTATCAAAACCCAGGTTTGACTTAGGTGCTACCTGCACCAACAAACTCCCCCTTTTTGATTTATGGCAACCCGGTTCAAAAAGTTAAGATTAAACAAAAAGCAAGTAAAATGCCTATTTAATTTCCTCCCCTTGGAAGGAATCTCCCCCTAGGTTTTTCAAAGGTTCGCGGGGTTTGATACAGTTTCTAAGTCTTAAAGGGAATTGATTTTTCAAAACTTAGAGCATTTTCAAAAAGTTTAAGTTAGAAAATATTTTCCAAAAAAAATTTTGGGTTGGAAAATTTGCACTTAGAGAATTTACACTTAGAAAATTTTCAAGTCAATTACTTAGTTTTTTTGCACTTTAGAAAATTTTCCAAACTTCTTCTGAAGTTTTAATACTTAGAGAATCTGAAGTTTTAATACAAAAAGAATTTCTACCATATTTTTAGTTGTGAAAATTTTTCCAATCTCTTTAGCACTTTAGAAAGTTTTCAAGAAAATTTTGAAATTAATACTTAGAAATTTTTCTATTTAAGTCAAGTGCTTTGAAATAAATTTTGAAAATAATTTAAGTCAAGTGCTTTGAAATAAATTTTGAAAATAATTTAAGTCAAGTAAAAGGCAATAGACTTAAGGAATTTTACTTTTTGAAAATGGAGATAAAGTTTTGAAATTTGAAAAAAAAATTAAAACCTTCTTTTCTCTCCTTTCCAATCTCTCCCCCTTTGTCATATATCAAAAAACAATATAGCAAAAGAAGTATGTACTAAACCAATTCAAGGTATAAACTAGACCAAATAAATTTGAATTATATCTTTCGGGTCCTGTCTAACCCATTTAGCTACTTACTAACTATTATAAATAGTAATTTTCGATAGGGTTAGTCAAGTTAAGTGTTCTGTTCAAGTTAGATTTTCTAAGCCTAACACTTAACCTGATTACTGTTTAATTTGTATTTAGTGCCCCAATTACTACAGATGCACTGACTTAAAGCATCTTGAATTAAGGCAAAGACCTAAGCATCTCAACCCATTCTAGGTTATCAATCAAAAAGTACCCTAAGGTGCTTGTGAGATGCTGGCTTCTAGATCTATAGGTGCATGCAGTTCTAGGGTTAGGGCCTAAGCTAAGTCCATTTGCGAAAAAAGCCCTAGTTTTGAAAGGGGTAATTTTTCTTAAGAAAAACTAAGTCGAAAAATCATTTAAAAATGCATAAAGAAAATGATTTTTCAAAATTAAGTAGGAACTGATTTTAAAATCAAGTAAGAAAGCAGTTTTAAAATCAAGTAATAAAAACAGAAGTAGAGTAAACCTATTCTACCAAGCATAACCCTAACTGCCTTCTTAGTGAGCTGAACTCAGACTCAAGTAGGGGTTTGGTGAATATGTCAGCTAAGTTAGATTTAGAGTCTACATGCTTGAGGACTATCTCACCTCTGGCTACATGATCTCTTACGAAGTGTTGTTTGACTTCTATGTGTTTAGCTCTAGAGTGTTGGATTGGATTCTTAGTAAGATTATTTGAGCTTATATTGTCAATCTAGACTTGCAATTGGTTGTAGTTGAGCTGGAAGTCTTTAAGAGTATGCATCATCCATAAGAGTTCTGCTACACACTCTCCTAAGGCATCATACATAGCTTCAGTTGTGGATAGAGCTACACAATGTTGCTTTCTACTGCACCAACTTACTAGACTATTTCCTAACAGTTGGCAGCTTCCACTTGTACTCTTTCTATCTAGTTTGCAACCAGCATAGTCAGAATCTGAGTATCCTAACAAGTCAAAAGTTGAGGTCTTAGGATACCAAATCCCTACATTTAGGGTGCCCTTAATGTATCTTAGTATTCTTTTTAGGGCTGCTAAGTGCATTTCCTTAGCACAGGTTTGGTATCTAGCACACATTCCTACAGCAAAAAGAATATCAGGTCTGCTAGCTGTAAGGTAAAGTAGACTACCAATCATACTTCTATAAAGTTTAAGGTCTACTGGTTTACCATCAGGGTCACTATCTATTTTTACATTTGTGGCCATGGGGGTACTTATGCTTTTGGAGTTGTACATTTTGAATTTCATTATTAACTCCTTAGCATATTTGGATTGATGGACATAGTTTTCATCCCTAGTTTGTTTAATTTGTAACCCTAGAAAGAAGTTGAGCTCACCAACTAAGCTTATTTCAAATTCATTTTCCATTATTTTAACAAATTCTTTTAAGAAATTTGAGTTAGTGGATCCAAAGATTATATCGTCGACGTAGATTTGTGCAATAAAGATGTCCTTTTCTAATGTTTTAATAAATAAGGTTGAGTCAATTTGTCCCTGGTTAAATTCCTTAGAAATGAGGTAGGTTGACAAACGTTCAAACCATGCCCTAAGTGCTTGTTTTAGTCCATAAAGTGCTTTAGTGAGTTTGTAAACATGGTCAAGTCTTTCTAAGTCCTCAAAACAGAGGGGGTGTCCTACATAGACTTCTTCCTTAATAAATCCATTTAGAAAAGCTGACTTTACATCCATTTGGTAATGTTTAAATCCTTTATGGGATGCAAAGGCTAACAACATCCTAATGGACTCAAGTCTAGCTACTGGGGCATAGGTTTCGTCATAATCTAACCCTTCTACTTGACTGAACCCTTTGGCTACTAAGCGGACTTTGTTTCTCACTATTTCTCCTTGATCATTTACCTTATTCATAAAAACCCACTTAGTATCAATAATGGATTTGCCCTCAGGTTTAGGTACTAGTTCCCAGACTTGGTTCCTCTCAAACTGGGCTAACTCTTCTTGCATCGGTATGATACAATTAGGATCAGGTAAGGCTTCCTCTATAGTCTTAGGTTCAATTTTTGAAATTAGTGCAATCTGACTAAGGTTCCTATAGGAGGACCTAGTTCTGACTCCTAAGGTTTGATCACCCACAATTTGATCAGTTGGGTGGCTGAGTCTGGGTTTCTTAGTTTTTCTGAAACTTGGTTCAGCCTCAGGTCCGGCCGGTCGGTTTGGTTCAGTATTTGGTTCAACAACTTGAGTTGGTTCAATTATTGGTTCAATTGACTCAATAGTTGGTTCAATAGTTAGGTCATTTAGGGGTTCAATTAAAGGTTCAACAGTTTGCTCATTATCTTCTTTATCAGTATTTGATGAATTTAGATCTGGATTATCAGATTTTGAATTAATTTCTTCATCAAATATCAGATTTGTTGTTTCTTCAATTTTCTTAGATTGTTTATTATAAACCTTGTTGTAACGCTCGCCCTTAATCCCCTAGGAATTCGGCGGCGCTGTGACGCCCGCCCTTATATCTACTCTCGGGGCGGGGTCACGTACTATCATTCGTATAAATTTTTTTTTCTTAAAGTACTAATAACAAAGTACTAAGCATGCTTGTTCAAAACTAACCTATAACATGATAGGTTCAACTCATAATATAATCAAGTATATGAGTAATCCAAGTGTAACATTCATTACTAAAGAAATGTTAACATAAGCATAATATTGTAGATATGAAGATCTTTATTTCCCGAGCCACCACCCCACACATCTTCAGCCCTCCTGCCTCTTCCTTTAGTTTAAGTGTCTCTTACCCTTATCTGCAGCATAAGACAACATATAAACTAGTAAGCACAAATGCTTAGTAAGATCCTGTCCTACTCGCAAAATCCATATCATAGAAAGATAAGAGAATAAATCACATTCAAGCATGGTAAGTGTTTAAGCATGTTAAACATCTAAGCATATTAACTTCATAGGAAGGTTTCTTTGAAAACATATAAACATAATACTTGAACATAGCATAATCATTAGGGCCCAGCTTGTACTTCATGTTTTACGCACGCCCCTAAATAGGAACGAGGTAGCTAATCCCGAACCACTAGGGTTTACTAGGCCTTCTCAAAAGTCCTTCAGCCTAGTATCATAATCATTTGACTCGCTTTAAGAGTCTATAGTACAAGCTATTACAAAATAAAATAATTATCATGTTCTTTATTTTCATAAAGTATGCTCTTAGTCCCAACCTTCTAGGGAAGCATTCTTTAGGCCCTAAGCCTTCTTCGTTCATGCCCTACAGGGCTCATTCTTATGCATATGTATGCATTCATAATCATGATAACTAGCCTAGTATAAAGCATGCATTTCATAAGGGTGCCCCATGGGCTATAAGGCATGCTCATACATGGATCATAACTCAACCACTTAACATATTTTATATATGACAAGATTGGTCACATAAATCATATTCATATCATAGGATGTGGTAGCATGCTTCATGGGTAAATCAAATGGTTCCTAACCCTAAAACTAGGGTTTTCGCCGAAAGTTAAGGGTAGGGAAGTCCAAGTTCTTCCAATCAAGCATTCCATTTGTTCATCACATGCATTCACATATCATCTCACTAACAAAATCATATCACATGGGATAATTTAACCTTTATAAACCTAATATTTCATGCTTGGCCGAATATCACATGCTAGGGACATTTAGTTTCCAAATCAATATTCCATTTAAACACCACTTGTACATACATATCATCATAGCAATCCTAAGCATATCTCATAGGGTACATCCCATACAATCATCACATATCATATATAGCATGCATCATGAGAATAAAATCAAGCAACCCTAACCCTAAACTATTGTTGGCCGAAACTTGTAGGATGGGTAGGCTAGGTTTTTGACTTCAAATATCCACACAAGCATTTACACAAACACCTTGCCTATACTATTTAGCATGGATATATCATAGGGAAAATCATACAACCTTAAACCCTAATCCACCTAGGGTTGGCCGAAACATTGTAGGGTAGGGTAGGCTAGGTTTTTGACTTCAAATATTCACACAAACATTTACACAAGCACTTTACCTACACTACTAATCATGGGTACATCATAGGATAGCAAGCAACCCAAAAGCCCTAGCCTATTCCCTCTTGGCCGAAACTTGTAGGATGGCTAACCCTACTTTTCCTTATCACAACATGATGGGAAACAACATACATCCATACCCTAAGTTCCTAGGAGTATCCTCATGCATCAAGAAGCAACCAAGACCCTTGTCTTGGTGGTGGCCGAATGGTTACAAGGGAGGAACTCCCATTTTCGAAAACAAGGACACCAAAGGAACATTCAATAACAATTACACTGCAGGCGAGGGGATACTTACATCCTTTCGCTTGAATTTCACCTTCCCTAGATTCTTAGGGTACCCTTGGTTGAAGGAGAGGTGATGGTTCCTCTTACTATTTCTTCTCTAGACTCCTTGGCCATAATAGAGGGCAAGATCCTTAGAGGGTCTTCTTCCTTCCAATCCCCTAGGGTTAGAACCCTAGGAAGCACTTTTCGAAAATGGAAAAGAGAAGAGGAAGAAGAAGGAATTTCGGGTGGGAGAAAGTGAGGAGGAAGAAGAGGAAGTTACTCCTACCCCTTCCCTCTCTTATTTATACTATTCTCATGAAGAGACATGTCTCTTCACTATTACACGCTTAACAAGCATGTTTCTTATTTTCTCAACAAGAAACAATGCTTGGTGTAGTGGTTAAGACAAGGAGAGTGCAACTAGGAGGTTCAAGGTTCAATCCTTGCTTCCTCCCTTCTACCTCTTCTTTTTATCACAATTTGCACTAATCCATATCAAAGCCCTTTAAGCCAAGCCTATCATGAAATTTCATAATATTAATAATATTTCATGAACTCATATTATTTCATAATACTAATAATATTTCATGAATTCATATTATTTCATAATACTAATAACATTTCATGATATTCATAATATTTCATGATATTAATAATATTTCATGAATTCATATCATTTCATAATACTAATAATATTTCATGATATTCATAATATTTCATAATATTAATAATATTTCATGAATTCATATCATTTCATAATATTAATAATATTTCATGAATTCATATTATTTCATAATATTTCATAATATTTTTATTATTTCATATTCATGAATCCATAATATTTCATGAGAATAATTCATGAATTCCATAATATTTTATATTCATGAATCCATAATATTTCATGATAATATTTCATGAATTCCATAGTATTTCATATTCATGAATCCAAAATATTTCATGATAATATTTCATGATCTTCCATAATAATATTTCATGATATTTCATAACATTCTATATGGGAAATCAAGCATAGATTCCCTATAAATTTTTCCTGAATTCATAACATTATTTACATAATATTTTTATAATTATTTTCCATGAATCCAAAATATTATTCACATAATATTTAATAATGAATTCACAATATTATTCACATAATATTTCATAATGAATTCACAATATTATTCATGGTGAAATTTTGGGGTGTTACAATCCTACACATCTTATAAAAAGTTCGTCCCGAACTTT
This sequence comes from Boesenbergia rotunda, assembly GCA_024364735.1. NCBI lineage: Eukaryota > Viridiplantae > Streptophyta > Magnoliopsida > Zingiberales > Zingiberaceae > Boesenbergia > Boesenbergia rotunda. Next base: position 12,805 of record JAGFNQ010009009.1, on the reverse strand, counting down.
AAACAATCCCCAGGTACTCAAATCGTAAAAATTGGGATGTTACAATCCTACGCACCTTATAAAATGTTCGTCCCGAACTTTAAAACAGTTCCGGATACTTTAATCGTATTGCTACTTTTCTTGATATGCAAGCATTAATCAACTCAATATATGTCATTACTGTACATGCAATAAAGTAAAGCGAGGTTAGGATCTCTTACTTGGAAGCGGCAGGATGAAGCTTGATGTGTGTGTGGTGGAGGAGAAAACTGCTCTGATACCAACTTGTGACGCCCGCCCTTATATCTACTCTCGGGGCGGGGTCACGTACTATCATTCGTATAAATTTTTTTTCTTAAAGTACTAATAACAAAGTACTAAGCATGCTTGTTCAAAACTAACCTATAACATGATAGGTTCAACTCATAATATAATCAAGTATATGAGTAATCCAAGTGTAACATTCATTACTAAAGAAATGTTAACATAAGCATAATATTGTAGATATGAAGATCTTTATTTCCCGAGCCACCACCCTACACATCTTCAGCCCTCCTGCCTCTTCCTTTAGTTTAAGTGTCTCTTACCCTTATCTGCAGCATAAGACAACATATAAACTAGTAAGCACAAATGCTTAGTAAGATCCTGTCCTACTCGCAAAATCCATATCATAGAAAGATAAGAGAATAAATCACATTCAAGCTTGGTAAGTGTTTAAGCATGTTAAACATCTAAGCATATTAACTTCATAGGAAGGTTTCTTTGAAAACATATAAACATAATACTTGAACATAGCATAATCATTAGGGCCCGGCTTGTACTTCATGTTTTGCGTGCGCCCCTAAATAGGAACGAGGTAGCTAATCCCGAACCACTAGGGTTTACTAGGCCTTCTCAAAAGTCCTTCAGCCTAGTATCATAATCATTTGACTCGCTTTAAGAGTTTATAGTACAAGCCATTACAAAATAAAATAATTATCATGTTCTTTATTTTCATAAAGTATGCTCTTAGTCCCAGCCTTCTAGGGAAGCATTCTTTAGGCCCTAAGCCTTCTTCGTTCATGCCCTACAGGGCTCATTCTTATGAATATGTATGCATTCATAATCATGATAACTAGCCTAGTATAAAGCATGCATTTCATAAGGGTGCCCCATGGGCTATAAGGCATGCTCATACATGGATCATAACTCAACCACTTAACATATTTTGTATATGACAAGATTGGTCACATAAATCATATTCATATCATAGGAAGTGGTAGCATGCTTCATGGGTAAATCAAATGGTTCCTAACCCTAAAACTAGGGTTTTCGCCGATAGTTAAGGGTAGGGAAGTCCAAGTTCTTCCAATCAAGCATTCCATTTGTTCATCACATGCATTCACATATCATCTCACTAACAAAATCATATCACATGGGATAATTTAACCTTTATAAACCTAATATTTCATGCTTGGCCGAATATCACATGCTAGGGACATTTAGTTTCCAAATCAATATTCCATTTAAACACCACTTGTACATACATATCATCATAGCAATCCTAAGCATATCTCATAGGGTACATCCCATACAATCATCACATATCATATATAGCATGCATCATGGGAATAAAATCAAGCAACCCTAACCCTAAACTATTGTTGGCCGAAACTTGTAGGATGGCTAGGCTAGGTTTTTGACTTCAAATTTCCACACAAGCATTTACACAAACACCTTGCCTATACTATTTAGCATGGATATATCATAGGGAAAATCATACAACCTTAAACCCTAATCCACCTAGGGTTGGCCGAAACATTGTAGGGTAGGGTAGGCTAGGTTTTTGACTTCAAATATTCACACAAACATTTACACAAGCACTTTACCTACACTACTAATCATGGGTACATCATAGGATAGCAAGCAACCCAAAAGCCCTAGCCTATTCCCTCTTGGCCGAAACTTGTAGGATGGCTAACCCTACTTTTCCTTATCACAACATGATGGGAAACAACATACATCCATACCCTAAGTTCCTAGGAGTATCCTCATGCATCAAGAAGCAACCAAGACCCTTGTCTTGGTGGTGGCCGAATGGTTACTAGGGAGGAACTCCCATTTTCGAAAACAAGGACACCAAAGAAACATTCAATAACAATTACACTGCAGGCGAGGGGATACTTACATCCTTTCGCTTGAATTTCACCTTCCCTAGATTCTTAGGGTACCCTTGGTTGAAGGAGAGGTGATGGTTCCTCTTACTATTTCTTCTCTAGACTCCTTGGCCCTAATAGAGGGCAAGATCCTTAGAGGGTCTTCTTCCTTCCAATCCCCTAGGGTTAGAACCCTAGGAAGCACTTTTCGAAAATGGAAAAGAGAAGAGGAAGAAGAAGGAATTTCGGGTGGGAGAAAGTGAGGAGGAAGAAGAGGAAGTTACTCCTACCCCTACCCTCTCTTATTTATACTATTCTCATGAAGAGACATGTCTCTTCACTATTACACGCTTAACAAGCATGTTTCTTATTCTCTCAACAAGAAACAATGCTTGGTGTAGTGGTTAAGACATGGAGAGTGCAACGAGGAGGTTCAAGGTTCAATCCTTGCTTCCTCCCTTCTACCTCTTCTTTTTATCACAATTTGTACTAATCCATATCAAAGCCCTTTAAGCCAAGCCTATCATTAAATTTCATAATATTAATAATATTTCATGAATTCATATTATTTCATAATACTAATAATATTTCATGAATTCATATTATTTCATAATACTAATAACATTTCATGATATTCATAATATTTCATGATATTAATAATATTTCATGAATTCATATTATTTCATAATACTAATAATATTTCATGATATTCATAATATTTCATAATATTAATAATATTTTATGAATTCATATCATTTCATAATATTAATAATATTTCATGAATTCATATTATTTCATAATATTCCATAAATATTATTTCATAATATTTTTATTATTTCATATTCATGAATCCATAATATTTCATGATAATAATTCATGAATTCCATAATATTTTATATTCATGAATCCATAATATTTCATGATAATATTTCATGAATTCCATAATATTTGATATTCATGAATCCATAATATTTCATGATAATATTTCATGATCTTCCATAATAATATTTCATGAATTTCATGATATTTCATAACATTCTATATGGGAAATCAAGCATAGATTCCCTATAAATTTTTCCTGAATTCATAACATTATTTACATAATATTTTTATAATTATTTTCCATGAATCCAAAATATTATTCACATAATATTTCATAATGAATTCACAATATTATTCACATAATATTTCATAATGAATTCACAATATTATTCATGGTGAAATTTTGGGGTGTTACAGGCGCTACTTTACTTTCATACATTACAACTACACGCATGCATTCATATATATATATATATATATATATATATATATATATATTTTCAATCTAATCTATGCATGGGCACATGTAACATTAAAGCATGCAAGGTTCATGTAGCGGAAGCATAATTATTTTTCAGAACACTCAACCAAGCATGGACATCAAGTATTAAATCATGTGTAACATTATTCTAAGCATGCGCATCTTAATAGGGAGGTTTTATACCAGATTTAGAAATAAGATTCATGATGGCATAAGATATATAAGTGTCTCTAACATGGTAGGTAACCAAAAGATGGGTAAGCAATTCTACCTAAGCTATGCGCATGGATGAATTAGGCATGAGCGTAATGAAGCATAATTTAGGTATGATAGAGTATAATGAATACAAGGCATAGAACATAGTATATCAACATAGATCTTCTAAGGTGAGATATCATGACTTGGTGAGGGAAAAAAAAGCATAGCATATTCAAAACATGTCTCCTAGCAAAAGTGCAGTTAATAAACAGTTTTAGTATATAAGAGTGCAATAGCGAGTCATAGGGTATCAAAAACCAAGTATCAATCTTCAAACATAGCATGTATATAAAAAGAGCATAACATGGGTTTAACATGACAAGTTCCAAAACTTGAAGCAACTAAGAGCAAAATCCTTTTTATCCACCAGCACTATCACACACACACTTGCCCTTCTCCCGCAGCCTCCATAGTTTAGCGTCCTTTATCTGTAGCATAAGGGGAAACACTAAACGATAAGCAATAGCTTAGTAAGACCCTGTCCTACTCACAAAACCGGATATCATGAAAAGGTAAGAGAATATATCACATTCAAGCATGGTAAGCATTTAAGCATGTTAAACATCTAAGCATGTTAACATCATAGGAAGGTTCTTTTGAAAACATATAAACATAATACTTGAACATAGCATAATCATTAGGGCCCGGCTTGTACTTCATGTTTTGCGCGGGCCCCTGAATAGGAACGAGATAGCTAATCCCGAACCACTAGGGTTTACTAGGCCTTCTCAAAAGTCCTTCAGCCTAGTATCATAATCATTTGACTCGCTTTAAGAGTCTATAGTACAAGCCATTATAAAATAAAATAGTTATCATGTTCTTCATTTTCATAAAGTATGCTCTTAGTCCCAACCTTCTAGGGAAGCATTCTTTAGGCCCTAAGCCTTCTTCATTCATGCCCTAAAGGGCTCATTCTTATGCATATGTATGCATTCATAATCATGATAACTAGCCTAGTATAAAGCATGCATTTCATGGGAGCAACCAAGGCTAGGGTCCAAGAGTTCTCTCTTGGCCGAAAGTTGTAATTGGGCTAGCATGCATTCCAATCAACATATCAAGAATCACACAAGCATGTCATATCTTACACAAGATCATTATCATGCATGGTATTTATTTGACTTAATCCATTCCCAAGTATAGGGCCCTTTGGCCGAACATGTAGGGTTGAGTACTTTGGGGTTTTTAGCCACATAGCATCATGAACATTCATACAACACATGTGATATCATAGAGATTCATTAGGGTGCATAGCATGAAGTTAATCTTAAGAACCTAACCCTAGGGTAGGGTTGGCCGAATGGTTAGAAGGGGATTCCCCTCCCTCCTAGCCTTCTTTACTCACACACAATATAATACATTCATGCAAACATCATCATTAAGCATAGGAAAGCATGTGGCCTACCCTAACCCTTGGTTAGGGTGATGGCCGAAACATATAGAGACATGTAGAGGGCATCATGTGAGTCATGTAATCGATTCAAGAGCAATTATGCTACAGGTGAGGGGGCACTTACCTCTTTCGCTAAATATCCTTAAGGTATACCCTTAGTTCGGAGGGGATGTACTTGTCCTTGCTCTTGAGGTCCTTGACTTCTTCTTGCCTTGCAAGAGATTCAAACCTTCAATGGGGTCTTGGGAGTGTCCCTTGGGACGAAACCCTTCCCTTGGATTTTCGGAAATCTCAAGGAGGGAGAGGAGTTTGGATTTCAGTAATTGAAGAGGGAGAGGGGAGTTTGGATTTCGGCAATTGAAGAGGGAGAGTGAGTGAGGGGTTTGCAACAATGATGGTTAGCCCCTTAGCATTCCCTCTTATTTATACTAAGGGAAGAGGCAAGGTGCCTCTTCTCCAAGTGTCTCTTCACTAAGGGGTTTCTCATCAAGAGCCTCTTCCTCTACCCTTTCACATTCCCTAACCCTTAACAAGAATTTCCCTTCCTTCCTCTCAGCACTCGGCTCAATTGGTTACCAGGATTCACAAAGAACTAGTACTAAGCCTGGGTCTAGGGTTCGAATCCAGGGAAAGGCAAAAATCCACACCCAGGGGTGGGAAGACCTAAGTAAGGTAACGACACGGTCGACGGTCAACGACCACAAAAAAATAAGGGGGCGTCGAATGGACCGCCAAATGGGCTGGGTCGTTACACTTGTAGGCTCTAGTTGTTGTTGAATATCCTAAGAAGATGCCCGGGGTTGACTTAGACTGGAATTTACCTAGATAGTCCTTTGTGTTTAGAATATGGACTTTGCACCCAATGACCCTTAGGTAATGTAGGTTTGGAAGTCTATGGTAGTATAATTCATAGGGTGTTTTATTATGTCGTTTGTTAATTAGGACCCTATTTTGGATATAACAGGCCATACTAATTGGTTCTGCCAAAAATTGGTTAGCTAGGTTAAATTCATTGAGCATAGCCCTAGCGGCTTCTTGTAGGGTTCTATTTTTCCGTTCAACTATCCCATTTTTCTGGGGGGTTCTAGGACACGAAAATTCGTGTATATACCCGTTTATCCTACAAAACTCCTCGAATCGTTGACTTTCAAATTCTCCCCCATGATCACTCCTAAGCGTTTTGATTTTGGTATCGTTTTGATTTTCAATTAACATACACACAAAATAAGTTTAGGGTTTCATCTTTGGTTTTTAGGAATCTAACCCAGGTAACCCTAGAGTAATCATCAACAATTACTAAGCAGTATTGGTTTCCGCTTAGTGACTTGGCTCCATGTGAATCAAATAGGTCAAGGCGCAGGAGCTCATGTGTGATTTGAGTTAGATCTGATTAAATTAGTTTGTGATTAGACCTGGTTTGTTTACTTTGATTGCATGATTCACACATTAAGTTTTCATGGTTCTTAATTTTGGGTATACCTTTAATTAGGCCAAGTTGGGTGATTTTTGAAATTAATCTCAGATTAGTGTAACCTAATCTCCTATGCCAGAGGTTTGATTCTTTTAACTGAGTTAACATGCATTTAGGTATTAAGGGTAGGTTTATAGTGTAAATATTATTTTTTCCTATATCCCTTAAGCATGATTTCTGAGTCTTGCAAGTTTCTAATCAGGCAGTTAGAGTTGGTAAAGGTAACTACATAACCAGTATCACACAATTGACTTATGCTAAGCAAGTTAAATTTAAAATCTTCAACCAAAAGCACCTTTTTAATAACAAAGTCAGATTTGAGTTCAATGTTACCTGACCCAATCACTTTGAGTGTAGCAGTGTTGCCAAACGCTACTGAGCCTAGGTTCTTGAACTTGAGTTTGGTGAATTTCAATTTATCCTCAGTCATGTGTCTGGAGCACCCGCTATCCAACATCCATTGGATCAAATCTTTATGTTCCTACACATAAAGAGTTTGTTGATTTGGATCCAATTAGAATCAGGGATAGCCTAAATTGATTTTCACAACCTAGTCTGTCTCACCCAGTCTAGAGTTATCAATCACGTTAACCTTATGGATTTTTGTGAGACAAGTTTTGAATAGAAAGTTTTATTTTGTAAAATCATGATTAATTTTAAAAAATTTAAATTAATTTTGAAAACAATTGGTTTTGAATTTATTTTGAAAAAGAGTGTTTGAATCTATGATTAACTGAAAATTTATGTTAGATTTGAATTTGGTAAAGAATAAATTGAATTTGAATTTCAAAAATTGGCTTCTAGGTCTTGGCGAAGCACTAGGCCTTCTGTGGCCGTAACCTTATTGGATCATCAACCCTTTCCTTGACAAATCCTTTTATGAAATTTCAATTTCAAAATTATTTTTTGAAAAATTCTGGTCTAACTAGTTTGGGTCTTAGATCGGTAGCTTTGGATAGTTTCACCAGTCTAAAGAGCCCAAGTAGTGTATACTTGACCTTATTAGAAAAGGCTTCCCTAACGTACTATCATCTCACCGCCACCCAATACTATGTTTTTCAAATTTTAGTAAATTGGTTTAGTCCTTAGTCTAACCAGTTCTAGGTCTAAGCATGTTAAATTGCAGAACATAAATAGACAAGCAATCAAGCAATTTAAAACAAGAAAAGAAATTTATTTAACTATAAAGATTGTTTTTAAGTTGGCTCCCCATGGACTAAAGCCACGATAATGATTCGGTAAGATGTGAATCATGTCCTTGGGGATCCATGTAACACCCCAAAATTTTCCCCATATGAAATATTATGAATTCATGAAACATTATTATTATGAAATTTTATGATGGGCTTGGCTTAATGGGCTTGGATGTGGATTAGTGCAAAATGTGATAAAAAGAAGATGTAGAAAGGAGGAGGCAAGGATTGAACCTTGAACCTCCTCGTTGCACTAACAATGTCTTAACCATTGCACCAAGCCATGTTTCATGTTGAGAGAATAAGAAACATTCTCGTTAAAGCTAGGGAAGTGAAGAGACATGTCCCTTCATGATAAGAGTATAAATAAGAGAGGGAAAAGAAGTTCCATTTCTTCTTCTTCTTCCCCACTTCAATTTTCGAAAACCTAGAGCCTTCTTTCCCTTTTTCATTTTCGAAAAGTGCACCCTAGGGTTCTAACCCTAGGGAATTGGAAGGAAAAAGAACCCTTCAAGGATCTTGCCCTCTACTAGGGCCAAGAGTGCTAGAGAAGTCCAACAAGGGAAATTCTCACCCTCTTCTTCAACCAAGGGTACCCTAAGGAGTAAGAGAAGGAGAAATTCAAGCGAAAGGATGTAAGTATCCCCTCGCCTGCAGTGTAATGGTTATTGTATGTTTTTTTTTCTCCTTGATTGTTTCGAAAATGGGGATTTTCCCGTTGATGAGTTTTGGCCACCCCTTAGGGGAAGGCCTTGGTTACTCCTTGATGCATGAGAGGACCCCTTGGAACTTAGGGTATATGTATATGTTGTTGCCTTCAAAATGTTGTGAACAAAACCTAGGGTTTACCCTTGTATAGGTTTCGGCCACCCCCAAGGGGGAGACTTTGGCTACTCCTTGATGCATGAGGAGACCCCTTGGGACTTAGAGTATACACATATGTTGTGTCCCTTCATTTTGTGATGACAAAAACTAGGGTTTAGGGTTTGGATGGGTTTCGGCCAAGGCATGGACCTAGGGTTAGTGAGGGTTGAATTATCCTATAATATATTCATGCTTAGTATATGGTATGATATTGTATACAAGGTGTTTGTATAAATGTCTGTGTGAATGTTTCATTGCAAAAACCCTAATTTTCCCTACCCTATGACTTTCGGCCAACCCCCTAAGATTAGGGTTTGTGAAGGTTAAACTACCCTATGAGATATGCTTATGTTTGGGGATGATGATATGTATATGCATGTGATGTTTAAATGGAATGTTTGATTGGAAAACTTTAACTCCCCCCTAGCATGACTTTCGGCCCAGGGCATGAACCATTAGGTTTGTGAAGGTTGAGTATCCCTTGATGTATGCTATGCTTAGTACGATACATAATATATATATATGTGATGCATGTATGGGATGTACCCTAGGAGATATGCTTATGTTTGGGGATGATGATAAGTATATGCATGTGATGTTAAATGAAATGTTTGATTGGAAACCTTGAATTGTTAGCATGCTACTGTTGATGCAGTCTGGCCCTGATTGTTGTTTTGGTGTTGACAACGATTTTAGTTTAGGTTGATGACGATGATGGTGATTATGATTAAGTCCTGATCGAGGATTAGGCATGATTTGGAAAATCCTAACCTGGAGGGTTAGGTGTGAAAAATCCTACCCTGGAGGGCTAGGTGTTGGAAAATCCTAACCTGGAGGGTTAGGTGTGAAAAATCCTAGCTTGGAGGGCTAGGTGTTGGAAAAGTCCTAATTCGGAAAGGTTGGGTGAAAAGTCCTAGCTTGGAGGGCTAGGTGAAAAGTCCTAACTTGGAGGGTTAGGTGCAAATTCCCATCCTGGAGAATTAGGTGAAAAAGTCCTGACTTGGAGGGTCAGGTGCCTAGCATGGAGGGCTAGGTTGGATGAAGTTCTAACTCGGAAGGGTTGGGTGAAAAGTCCTAGCTTGGAGGGCTAGGTGAAAAGTCCTAACTTGTAGGGTTAGGTGCAAATTCCCAACTTGGAGAGTTAGATGGAAAATCCTTAGCTTGGAGGGCTAAGGTGGATGAAAACTTAGCTTGGAGGGCTGAGTTTAAGTCCCTGGATCGGTCTGGTGACCGATCAGGGATTCTGGCACGCTGCTCCTTCGTGGATCGGTCTGGTGACCGATCCAGCGATGACTGATCGGTCGGGTGACCGATCAGGGAGCACACAGTGAGGTTGGGAACCTACTGTGCTGCTCCTGATCGATCTGGTGACCGATCAGGGAGTATGCATTTCACCCATTGACTGGCTCCTGATCGGTCTGGTGACCGATCAGGGAGCAAGCAGTGAGGTTGAGTTCACTTGCTGAACAAGCTCCTGATCGGTCTGCTGACCGATCAGGATCACTGTGCAGATCGTTCTGGTGAACGATCCAGCTTCGTGGGCTCCTCACTAAGATCGATCAGGACGGTTCGTGATCGATCAGGTGATGACCTGATCGGACTACTGACCGATCTGGTGACACCCTGATCGGTCAGGTGACCGATCAGGAGGGTTAGCCTGCGAAACTCAGAAATCGCCACAATATAAGGGTGGATCGGTCAGGTGAACGATCCACGACCTGGGATCGGTCTGGTGATCGGTCCAGGAGAATCTCAAAGAAATCGCGATTTCTGATTGAGCGTTGGGGATCGATCAGGACGGAGCCTGATCGGTCTAGAACCAGCCTGATCGGTCTGGTGACCGATCAGGAGGCTCTCTGATCGGTCAGGTGACCGATCACTTTAATTCAAATTGCACTGACAGACGCTCTGATCACGTCTGAACACAACCGATTCACTGCCACTTTCCTCTGATATTTGATATGCTGCTTGATTTGCTGCTCTAATACTCTGATTGAGTTTCAGGTGACAAGGGAGGATTCAAACACTCAAGGAGAAGTCAAAGAGAGCTTTCCTTGGAGCAGGTTTGTCCCTTTCTCCACACAGGTTGCAACGACTGGATGCAGGACTGAAGCTGCTGACTGAAGCTTGGCTGAGGGAGCTCAGGAAGTTCAGTTAGGGTTCAGTGTAGCTGGCGCGTTGGCAGTGAGGCAGCTGTAGGCTGCTGGAGATGAGATCATCTGTCGCTTGGCGGAGAAACAAAAAGGAACGAGAGAAGTTGAGTTCAACAGTTCTTCAGTTTTTGTGCTCTTGAGTTCCTGCGTTACAAGCTTGTTGTTCTTGAGTTCTTCAATCATTCTAAGCAAGCTATTGAGAAGCAATCATCATACTTGAGCGCTTGAAGGAGAAAACAAGAGGCTTGGAGTCCGACAGTGGGAAGACACTGAGAAGGGGTCTGCGTGAGATCGCCACTGGGTGGAGCTCAGGGAAGCTTGCTGTGTTTTGTCCTTGCTAAGTGGTTGAGTAAGATCCTTCTTGTTGTTGTTTCTTTGTGCTCATTCTATATCATTATTTGAGACACACTGTGGGGAGGTTTCTCCACCGAGAAGGAGGTTGCATCATATCCGGTGATCACCGGGGCTTAATCTGCCGACGATCAAGGGATCGCCCACCTTAAGGGCACGCCAAGGAGTAGGGGCAAGTTATCCCCGAACCTTGTAAAATCTCCTTGTTAGCGATCTTGCTAATCTTGCTAGTTAGGTTTTGATTTGTAGTTTCTGCAAGTTTTGTTTTCGCATACTTCCGCTGTGCTATTAATAACCTCAAGTGCAGAAATTTGATAACTCCTCAAAGAAGAAGTGATTGGCTATATTCACCCCCCCCTCTCTAGCCATCTCGTTCCCAATAAGTGGTATCAGAGCCCGGGGCTCTATACACGGCTTAACAACCGAGAGTTTTCAACAAGATGGCTTTGTGAGAAGGCTTCTCCACCACCCGACCTCCATTCTTTGATGGTGCCGATTTCCAATGTTGGAGATCAAAAATGGAATACTATTTGAAGATGGATATCCATACGTGGTTCGCGGTGAAGGAGGGATTCATCCCTCCTAAGGATGATGAAGGCAAGGAACTCGAATCTTCACGGTGGACTGCCGAACAAACAAGAAAGAGTGAAGCCGACGCGAAGGCGGTTGTCACTCTACAATGTGGCATGAACAAAGACCAACTCATCAAGGTTGGTCCCTTCACAAGTGCAAAAGACTTGTGGAACAAACTCATAGAGCTCCATGAAGGCACCCGAGACTCAAGGATTGCAAAGAGGGACTTGTTCCTCAATCAACTTCAAAATCTCTCCATGAAGGAGAATGAGTCGGTAAGTGAGCTCCATAGCCGGTTCAAGGAAGTCCTTAATGGACTTCATTCAATTGATGAAAAGGTTGAGAATCGCGACCTTGTGAGGTATGTCTTGAAAGCATTTCCAAGGAATGCTTTGTGGTCATCCATGGTGGATGCCTACAAAGTATCCAAGGATTTATCTATTGTAAAGCTAGATGATTTATTTTGTGAGATGGAATTGCATGAGATGGCTAACAAAGGCCCCAAGGAGAAGGGGATTGCCTTAGTTGCAGGGGACCGGATCAACAAGAAGAAGAAGGAGAAGAAGAAGGAGAAGGATCTTTCATCATCTTCATCCTCCTCCGAATCCGAGTCAAACTCGGAGGAAGATGGGAGTGGCTCCTCTTCATCTGAAATGGCGAACTTCGTGCGGAGGATGATGCGAAGAGACCGACGTTTCAAAAGGAGAGGTAACACTAGTGAATTCAAGCTTGATAAGAATAATGCATCTTGCTTTGAGTGTGGTAGGAAAGGGCATTTCAAGAATGAATGTCCGAAGCTTAAGAAGGAGGAGAAACCTAAAAGAAAAGAAGAGAAATCCAAGAAGAAGAAGAAAGCTTTGAAGGCTTCTTGGGATGAGTCATCCTCTAGTTCATCCGATGATGAGAAGGAGGAGAAGAGCACAAGGCAAGTGGCACTCATGGCTCTTGGAGAGGAGAGCAGTGAAGAATCTTCAAGCTCCTCAAACGCGGCTTCATCATCTTCGGATGATGAAGAGGTAACTTCTCCCGAGCTTGAAAAATGTTATAGAGCAATTGCATGTTTAACTAGTATGCTTAAGAAATCCAAAAACAATGTTAAAGCATTGCAATTAGAAATTGATCAATTGAAAGC